>JAKUCM010009690.1:0-18073 GCA_023374145.1 Lepidium sativum | reverse complement strand
AGTGAAACTGGGAAGCAGAACAAGAGAAGACAAAGCATTGAACTGTAAGTGTATGCACTGATTTTCCTAAATTGCTCTGCTCCAAATGCTTGACCACAAAGTGTCTCTAACGCACCTGCCAATCCAAACTAACAATCAAAGTCAACAAGAAAGTCTCAATCATTCTAAGAGACAGGTTTCGAAATCGAAGAGTGAGAGAGAACTTACAAGGAGGCTGAAGCCGGTGACATTAGGATGAGAAGTGGCGATGGCGACGCCGGAGAGAGAAAGCTCGTCTAAGTGACCAGCCATGACCATGGAGATAACTTGAAGGAGGTATTGAGAAACAGCCACAGCCACCATTGGAGCAGCCATAGAGCTTACCTTCTTCATCATCTCTGTTGATATATAATCACTTCTCTGATCTATAGATTTCTCATTTACTTCTCCTTCTTCGTCCTTGGACACCCACCAATGAGAAGCCATTTTCCATTGTTTGATAAAAACTTCTTTTCAGAGAATCTTTACAATCAATAAAACTAGATGGATCCAAATAAGTAGAAGAAGAAAAAGAAAACTAGAGAAAAGATAAATAGGTTTTCGTCAACAATGTGAAATCAATACAATTCAATTAAACAACGATGCTAGACATGGTCTACATGATGAACCTAGATAGATCGACTCATGATGGTCCTTGCAAGAATTCGTTTTATTTTATTTTTGGAAATCTTTATAATTTAGACGTTGACTAGAAAATTTTATTTATTATTGATTGAATATATATTTTCATCAAAATTATTTGGCAAAGACATGTTGTAGCATTATGTTGTATGGTTATTACAAAATTCTGACATATATTATATATGTCAGGAAACCTTTAGTCAAGTCACTAAATAGTATATGTATATATATATTAATTTGCAGTCTTCTCAAATCAGAGTTCTGACTCCACAAATACCGTAGTTTTACGTGATATCATTTAAAGTTTAGATTTAGAGATGTAAGTTTATCAAACTAGTTGTGAAAGAAAAAATCATGAATTTTTGTCCCTTTTGTATATTAATTAAAACTATATTCATGTTATAATATAGAATTTGATTTTTTTTATGTTATGTTTATTTGAATTCTTAGAATATTTGAATTAAAATTTATCTGAATTAAAAGAACTGAACTCGATAAAATATTCAAATGGTTCCTAAATCTATATACTCAAAAAATAGTATCCGAACCTAAATCCAAATTACAACCAAATCAAAAACTAAATTAAGTTTTTTTAAATTAAGTTTTTAATTCCTTTTGATTGTTTTTAAAACCGTGTTCATTTAAATTGTTAGACTTGTATTGATATTTTAGAATAATTTTTTAGAGGTCCAAGATCTGAACTAAAATTGATCCGTATTAGAGGAATCGAACCCGGTAAAATACTCATATAGTTCCTAAATCTATATATCCAAAAAAACCAACCCGAACTAAATCAAAAACCAAATTTTATCTTTTAAAAGTTTTCTACTATTTTTATTTTGAATTTTGAATTTTTATATTAAAACATTTGAACCCGAACTCGATCTATAGTGAACCGAACCATATCCTGAATATAAAAAATATCTGAATAGGTTTTAAATCAAAAGAACTAAAATACCAAACTAAAAGAACCAAAGCCGACAAAATATCAGAATTAAATCCTACATCTATGTATCTTGTAAACATAATCCAAATCCGAATCAAAACTGAATCAAGAACCAAATTTTCATCGCTATATTTTATTAAATTTTAGTTTTTCTAAATTTTTTTTATTAAATCTTTATTAATTTTAATTTTTTTATATAAATTTGTAATAAAATCTATTTAGTTTCTGTTTTAAGGGTAATTGCATACTTTAAGTTCATCTTATCCTAAAATTTATAATACAAGTGTATTCTATTTTAATATATAAGATTTTTAAAAAATAACTATAAATTTTAAGTTTATTTTATTTTAAAATTTACAATCTCTCCCTTTAATGCATAACATTATCTCCTACAGTCCAATATACTAAGATAAAAAATTATCTTCGTTGACAATGTGAAATCAGTTCAACAAAGCAAGAGAGACTAGCTTGTGGTCGTATTTAATGTTGCACCACGTTGCCTAATTGTTATTAAGTTGAAATCAGATATGATTTAATAAGAGTAGATCATGCATCTTGCCGAAAAGGTTTATGCAAAACGTTGCGTAATTGTTTTCTAGTTGAATAAATCAATATGATGTTGGTGGAATCAATGAATTGATATTAATTATTAATGTAAAATGGTGGATATCTTTCTTTTCAGCATATAAATTATATTAACCTTTCAGCTTCACCTAATAAATATGTCTATAAAATAAAACAGTTTTTCGATAAATTAGTGACACTTAACTAACCAATCTGTCTTTATGTTAAGAATTTTTAGAATATGATGAAGGGAGAAAGAAAAGAAAACTCTTCCGAGTTTGACAAATTCTTCCAGATATTATGAAAAAGCTAGCCAAACATCTAGAATTACCTCTCAAATCTCCAAAGTAAGATATTTCATAGCCAAAACAATTGCATTGAATTTGGAATGTAAAGGTAATAAGCAATATCAAAGATGCTCATAGATGCTCCATCGCAAAGATATGAAAAGCAATATCAACCAATTCTTGAGAAATACTCAAAATATTTTTAGAAACCATTAACAAAACATCGAATACTTGAAATGCTTTGATCACCAATAGTTGGCTTAGCCATTGCCTCCCTAAGTTTAATTGAAGGTGCGATATGCAGAGGGTGCAGAGGAAGACATAGAGGCTGATCTTGTGGAAGAGACACTTCAAGAAGCAGGGTATGGAGACCAAGAAGCTGAGGAAGCAAGGGAGATCATTCTGGCTGGAATAAGAGAGAAAGAGATAAAGAAGAAGCACAACGCAGAAAGAGCCCTCAATGACCTGTGAAGGATGGATTTCGTAGGTACCCGCTACCCATGCAAGAAAGCATTAACTGCAATGGGATTGACTAGGGATGTGAATTTGATGCTACAGAACTGTGGGCTGCCCACGTTTGTGACTCATCCAGAACGTGCATACAAGGAGGAAACCATGCAATTCTAGCCACAGTCCAGATTGTTCTTTACGATGCAAACAATGTGCGTCTTCAGGAGAAACAAGGTGGCGGGTACCTCATCTTCACAATTAGGGGGAGGGACTACCGTTTTACTTTCAGAGCACTCCGAGATTTGTTCCGGTTCCCAAGAGTCGAGTCTGAGAGTTATGGGTCGGATTTTGACAGAGCCGAACTGGATGATCTATGGCGCTCCATAGCCTCAACAAGGAGCAGGTTTTCTTCAGCACGGTCGAAAGCATCTCTGATTCGGAATCCAGCTTTGAGGTATTTTCGCATGATCCTTGCAAATACTCTCTTTTCACGCTTTACTACAGGCACTATCAATCTTGGGGAGATGAAAATGCTGGTGACTGCACTCAAAGATATTGTTGGAACAAGGAGTGACGGTTCCCCGATTGTTGGAGACAGAAACGAAGTAGGTCTAACAATCCAGTTTGCCAATATGCTTGTCACATACCGCGATTGGGCGAGGGATAACAGGATTGGTGGACATGATGGCAAAATCACCATTGGAGGATTCGTTACTTGCATTATGGAAAGGTGTGGAGTGCCCATCAATGAAGTAGAGTGGGTAGAACCTCGGTTCATGAACACCGACCATTTGAGGAGGTGTCAGTTCTTATCCACCGCCGTGGTGCAAGGTAAACACGTCTACTCTTTTCATCACCTGCTTAGACCAAACGCTTTTCTGTTGTTGCCAAACAGGGAGTACATGTCGATAAGGATGGGGAGGAACACATACTTTAACCCACCACTGGAGGCCTTATACGATCCCAACGGTCCTCCACCACCTTCATCTCCTACCGACAGTGACGAGGTGGATCCTGAAACATACTGTTTCGAGGAATTCACTCTGCCACCACGTCAGGGAGCCCCGATTAAAGAAGCACACAAGTACATCGGCCTGCTGCAAAAGATAAACAAGTGGCTCATGAAGAGAGTCAAAAAGCCGACTGCTAGTGATGAGACTAGAAGATAAGAGAATGAGGAGCTGAACAGAAGGGTAGCTGCTTTGGAAAGGGATATAGGACAGTCATCAGGGCCAATTCATCCAAGGCGTGCTTCTGTGTCTATGGATCGTGAGAGGCAGCAACAACCAACACCAGTTAGGCACTCATGTTCAAACATCGCAGCATTCTCGTACAGGAGGCCACTCGACCCAGAAGTTGCAAGCTCGAGTCAAACACTCGAGCAACACCAGATCGAGCATCAACCGGGACACTCGAGCGTCGGCAAGAAGCCGGCGATCACATGGCGGCTATGTGGGACAAGGTTGCCGGCTACTGGAACCTCTGAGAGGTACAAAATTCCTCCCCTTCATTGTATATACCATTGCATATTTTCTCTTGACTTGCTGGTCTAGGATCCTCTTTCGGGCTTTTATACACACAAGAGACTGTGTGATTTAAGTTTGGGGGAGGGTTTCAGAGGATATTTGACTTTGTTTTCTGTGATTCTTAGTTTTGATTTTCCTCATTTCATCATCTGCATTTCATTTAAGGCATAGAAAAACCAAAAATATTTTTTAGTTAGCATATTTGTTCATTTGCATATCATTTAAGCCATAGAAAACCCATAAAATTTTGAAAAACCATGAAAAAGCATCAGTCAAAAATAGAGTGTTCATGTTGATGCATTGCATTCATATAGGATTGAGTCGAAAGTTTTGGGAATCATCTTGGTAATGATAAACAGTCTTGTTAGGTTTATTGGCTAGTAACCATAGTGAACTCTTGGACTTGCGTTCTTCCCTCTTGAACACTGATTGGTAGATCGTTGACCTTAGAAACCGGTGCTTATGTTGTGTCTCAAAAAGGACCAGATTTGTTTCCTCATAATCAGATTTATTTTTTTGCCAAATTAGGGGCTTGATATACATTGCATAAGATCCTTCCTTAGGTTCAACTAGCTAAGTAGAAAGAAAAGCATAAGAAAAATATAGAATCATCCTTCTTACAACTTAGTTCAAATAATATGGTCTAAGATGAACGGGGACTGTGCGTAAACCCGTACCTTCTTGTGTTCATTGATAAGACCATTCTGATGTTGCCTAAGGTGAACCGGGACTGTGCGTAAACATGTACTTTTTTGTGTTTCATTGATAAAGTTAATTCATTAATGCCTAAGGTGAACCGGGACTGTGCGTAAACTCGTACTTTTTCATGTCTCATTGATAAGGCTGGAGCAAATAAGTATGAGTTTGAGAAAATGTAGGAGTTGAAAATAAGAAGTGATATAAATGTTGAATTAATGGTGTCTAGCTGAATTTGGGGAAGTTGAATCCCAAGGTCTTTGATCGATAGCCCCTTTTGCGGTCTGCACTTATAAGAAAGAGGTTTCAAATTTGAGTTTCTTATAGTCCAGCTAAGTGTTAGGAAGTATTCGGTTATTATGCTAAGCCTTGATGTAAGTAGATTGTGGTTTTTACAATGGAATGGGGGTTCACTTGTGGATTACGGTTTTCAAGTTTGATAAGTTGTTTGTTTGAGGTAAGATGTTCTCATTGTCAGCAACCTCTCTTCCTTCTTAGCTCTATGCATTTGTTTGAGGACAATCAAAGACTAAGTTTAAGGGAGTTGATGTGTCTGCATTTTAGCATATTTTAGGGGCATTATTTAGCATGTTTTGCATTCATACTTGCAGTATTATCATCTTTTTAGGTCCTTTTAGGCCTAATTTGCATATTTAGTATTGGGTATTGCGTACATTGCATAAGGGCGTATTTCATGCACTTTAAGAGCTTATTATGGAGTATTTTGGACTACAAGAAAACCTATGGGTGAATCGATTGGCCTGAATTTGAAGTTCAGGATGTGATCTAGAAGATTTGGTATATCTCCATGACACTCGAGCATGACACTCGATCATCACTTGATCGAGTGTTTTTTTCGCACCAGAACGTTGACTTTTTCGTCAGAGTTGACTTTTTAGGGCTTTTTGTAAAAATACCTATAAATACCCTCTTAATGTAATTAAGCAAACCCTAGAACATTTTAGCCTCTTTTTAAGCAAAAAAAAAAAAAGAGACTTTTCTCCTTTTTCCTTTGTAATTTCTTTTTCTTTGAATCTTAGATCCTTGTTGATCTTTTGATAATTCAATTTTTTGCCTTTAATCATTGTTGTTCATCTCTGTTTGATCTTTCTGATGATGTTAATGGTTTATGATTCTGGGATTATGTTTTTCATCATGAATTTGGAGTAGATCAATTAGGGTTCTTGAGGAGATGGTGAGATTAGGGTAGATCTAGGGAATTCCATACTTGTTTAGGTTTGATTAGGCTTAGATCTCTTCAATCTATGTGTCCTTAATGCTTCTTTCTTTCTAATCAATTGAAATCTGATGGTTTGGTGTTTCCCACCCAAAAGGTGTTTGTGATAATGCTTGAATGAAGTTAGGTTGAGATAACTTCTACTAGCTCAAGAGATTGACTGTCTAGGGTGTTATTAGGCTCTGTTAGGTCTGTGTTTAGTGCCTCTTGAGCCCTCTAATCGTTGATGAGAATCAAGTCTGGTTGGGGTTTGAGAGAGGTCCCATTGCATGAGAATGAATGTGATTGTTGTGATTTCTTGCCTAGAGGTCATCTAAATAGGTTGATAAACAATTCTGGAACCCCTAGGAATGCTTTGATCATTGATCCTTAACCTCAAGAACCCCTTTTCCTTCATTGAATTCCGTCCCTTTTATTGCTCTGTTTTCTGCGAAAATTATGTTTCGTCATTGCTCTGTTTTTTCGTCATTGTTCTGTTTTTGGTTGCTCTGTTTTTCATACTCTGTTTTCGTTCTGTTTTTGCATTCTGTTTTTACTTTGTTTTGCGTTCTGTTTTCGTTAAGCTTGATTAGCATAATATTATTCACCATAATCGTTCACTTGGTCGAGTGTCATGCTTGAGTGACATGGAGATATGCCAAATCTTCTAGATCACATCCTGAACTTTAACTTTAGGCCAATCGATTCACCCATATGTCTTTTTGTAGTCCAAAATACTCCATAATAAGCTATTAATGTGCCTAAATCCGCCCTTATGCAATCACCCATTTGCCTCTGCTTAACATCAAGAAAATCTAGATCTTTGTAAAATAGTTTCTCATATTATTTATATACACATACATACCATTGATATTAAGCTAATTATATATTTAAGCTATACATTTGTATTATATGGCCCAATAAAGCCCAATACCTCCATCCCCCAACCTTCTTCGACAAACTCATACGTAGTAGTACATGTGAGATTGGACAAGTTTTCAAAGTTTCAACACAATACAAAAAATTTATATTAATACGTAATATTTCATCACAATAACACATATTTCATCACAATATGAAAATATTGTTACGAATCTATGATGTTTTGTAAATGGTTACAATACAAGTATCACAAATGCATATTAGTAACAAAAAATTCACAATATACTCGTGATAAATAAATAGAGTAACAATTTTGTCATAAATCATTACGTAATAATCACAATAATTTGTAACAAAATTGTATTTAAAATGTCACAAATTATTACTAATATTCGTAGTTAATAAGTCAAAAATTTTGTAGTGACATTATATATTCGGCTATCGTATCATCATCAATGTTTATATTTGGTCGTAGGGTTAAAACGGCAACAACACCCAACCGTTAGGTCATTGATGTTTATACCTGGTCGTAAGGTTAAAGTGGCTTCAACACCCATATGTTAGGTCATTTGACTATGTACCGCTAAAAGGTTTAATCGCAAACTTGATCGACGTTTATACTTTGTCGGTTGTAGGGTCGCAACGCCTACAACACGTAGCCGTTAGATCATCGATTGAAGCGGCTATAACTGTTAGGTCATCAACGTTTATATTCGATCGTTAGATTGATAAGTCACAAGTTTATGTCCTTCTTTGAATATCTTCTTGTTAACAAAATTTGTGTACTCGGATTCAAATTTTATCACCACCTGATCAACCTTGTATCCCTTAGAGTCATAACCAAAACGTAATTTTTATAACATGCAATATTATTCTCTAAATAAATAGAGAAAACAAACGGCAAGTCTTTTTCTCTTTTTTTTTTTCTTTTTTTTATGTGTAGAAAAAAAATATAAAATTGGGGCTTCAATAGAAGAAAAATAAACAAAGTTTTAGAAATCAAATAATAAGAACAATATAGAGAACTATGTCTTTCTTTGCCTTTAAATTTTCATCGTCTTAGATCTACTCTGGATTGTGTTAATGTATTTATGTCTTATGATTTTGGTCATATTCGTTTTAGACACGCCTCTGTCTAAGATCATCTCCATCGAGGTTCTTAAATTATTTTTAATGTAAATAATAGATTAAGAACCTTTGATAGACTCTTAAGTTTTGTGGGGTTCCAATGGTAGAACTCCACACAGGGTTCTTAATTTTTTTTAAAAAAAAATTAAAATGTTACAAATGTTACTTTGTTATCATGTATGTATCACAACTATTGATTTAGATCCCAAAAAAATCTCATTTTCCTTCTAGTGTAAAGCTAAACTCATAGTGGAGTTTTTGAGATTTTACTAGAATGAAAGAACTAAGAGACTACCTTTGGTTCCAACACTAAGCAGAAACAGTGGAGACATCAGGTCAAATATGCCTCATAGTATCGAATATAGCCATGCCTGGGGAAAGAGAGAGAGAAAGAGATGCAACGGTCATTAACAATATCTTGTTCAACATAAGAATCATTCAGAATCCTAACCAACTCATCTGAATCAAGTAACAAGGCATGAATGCTAATACTACGATATGTAACCTTAGTAGGGTCAACAACATCGAGGTACAAAAGTTGAGCTACAATTATGTTTGCCATATCATCATCAACAGCACTGCCACAACGAATAATCCTCTAAACGATCAAAACACAAGAAACCATTCATTAACAAGAAGACTAAGATGAGAAATTTTAGAATCAATCTTAAACAAAGAGTTTTCATCAATTTACATATTGAAAGAGCTGGTTGATGATACTTTGGAAACGTTTTTGCACCATAGGAGGATACAAACCTAAGAGCATCGGTTTAACAAATCTAAAGAGACACAAGTGGATCAATAACAGGATACAAACCTCAACGTTTTCTCTGTTGTGCATCCCAAACACTGATCCCATTAGGTGTGACAGCGGATGATTACTAAAATCACTGCTCACATATCCAATCCTTAATCTCTTAAATCCTCCCTCACGTTTTACAGGGAGCCTAGCTGGATGACTAAAGGGAGGTAGTCCAAAACGGGAAGCAATAATGGAGCAGTGTGCAGCATATTCCCGATCTCTTTGTAAGTATTACCTCTATTAAATAGAGCATCAGCAGCCAATAGATCAATTCGAAGAACCTCATTACACTACAAGAAAAAGGGTCATTTGCTAGGGAAACTTGCGACACCAAAATGGTGTCACAAAAATGCTATGCCATTGCGACATCCTTGCGAGGCCGAGAAAATGTCGCAAGTTTGCGATGTCATTGCTAGTCGTTTGCGATACTATTGCGAGGCACGTTAGTATGTCGCAAATCCATTGCAAACTTGCGACGTTGTCGCGAGACATTTTCGCCATCGCAGATTTGCTACATATTTGCGTGGTTTCTGCGTGTGCCTTTGGCGACATCGCAAATCCGTAGCAGACCTTTTGAATTCCCCTATAAATATCCCCCACATGACATTTTTTATTGACACCAAACAATAACTAATAAGAGAGAGAATCTAGAGAGAGAAATTGTCTTCCAAAAAATTTAAATAAATTACGATTCGGGAAATAATGACGTCGGAACATGGAGTGTTCACTTTACGACGATGGATGTATAACGGAAGGGATATGGAGACTGGAGAAGTGACGAAGGAGTTCCGAGAGGGGTTGCGGGCATTTATAAATCAGGCTGCAAATAACCCACATACTCCAAATGATGGTAACATTTTTTGTCCATGTTTAAAGTCCGGGAACAAGAAATATTTGAATATCGATATGGTAAAAAGACACGTTTATAATAGAGGATTTACTCCAAACTATTATGTCTGGTTTTCGCATGGGGAAGAATATAGTATGGGTGGTGAAAGTAGTAATATGGGTGCTCGTGGTAATGATCTAGGGAGTCAAGAATATGCTAATAACAACTATGGTGGTAGTATGTTTGAAAACTACGCTCATCTACAAGGAAATATGTCACATGATATGGTTACAAATGCATATCATGGGTATTTTCCTGGTGTTGTTGAAAATATTACGGAAGAACCTAACCCGGAAGCAAAACAATTTTATGATATGCTAGATGCTGCTAATCAACCCATCTATGAGGGATGTAAAGATGGTTTATCTAAACTATCATTAGCATCTAGGCTAATGTCTATTAAAAGTGAAGGAAACATAAGCGAGAGAAGTATGAATCACTTTGCTGATTTGCTTAAAGAATATTTGCCAGAAGATAATAATTCTGCTGCGAGTTATTATGAAATGCAGAAAGTGGTTGCGGGTCTAGGCTTACCATCTGAAATGATAGATGTTTGTAGTGAAAATTGCATGATTTTTTGGAAAGATGATGATAAGCTGCAGGAATGCCGTTTTTGTGGAAAGCCAAGATACCATGCAACGAACGGAAGGACGCGTATCCCGTACAAACGTATGTGGTACCTTACAATCACTGATAGGCTGAAACGATTATATCAATCGGAGAGAACCACATCTGCAATGAGATGGCATGATGAACATAAAGTAAAAGATGGGGAGGTTACACATCCTTCAGATGCAAAGGCGTGGAAACATTTTCAAGCGGTGCATTCTGACTTTGCTAAAGAGTCAAGGAATGTATATCTAGGTTTATGCACTGATGGATTTAGCCCATTTGGTTTATCCGGTAGACAATATTCTCTATGGCCTGTCATATTGACACCGTATAATCTTCCACCGGATATGTGCATGAGAAGAGAATTTTTGTTTATGGCTATTCTAGTGCCAGGTCCTAGTCATCCGAAGCGTTCCTTCGATGTGTTCTTGCAACCTCTGATACACGAGCTTAAGCAGTTATGGTATAGGGGTATATGCACATTCGATTACGCGCAGAAGCAGAATTTCAATATGCGCGCTGTTTTGTTGTGGACAATAAGTGACTTCCCGGCGTATGGTATGTTATCAGGATGGACGACCCATGGAAGGCTATCTTGTCCATATTGTATGGGTTGGTCAGATGCATTTCAATTAAAGCATGGGAAGAAATCATGTTGGTTTGACTGTCATATGCGTTTTTTGTCAATGCATCATCCATATAGAAGGAACAAGAAATTGTTCAAGAAAAATAAGGTTGTGCGTGTTCCTCCACCAACATACATGTCAGGCAGTGAAGTGTTGGAGCAAATAGATCATTATGGTGCTCAAGAAACATGTGAACTTGGGGGAAATTGGCACGTGGTAGGAAACATGCCTGACGGATACGGTGAATCTCATAATTTGCACAAGAAGAGTATCTTTTGGGAACTCCCGTATTGGAAAGATCTTTTGTTACGGCACAATCTTGATCCGATGCACATTGTTAAAAACTTTTTTGACAACGTGATGAATACGATTTTAAATGTACAGGGCAAAAGTAAAGATAATTTGAAAGCTAGGTTGGACTTGGCCAAAATTTGTGCAAGACCCGAACTACATATCACAACAGATGGAAAGCAACCAATACCGATATTCCGTATGTCAGGAGAAGCTAAACAAGCGTTGTTTAGTTGGATTTCTTCAGATGTCAAGTTTCTGGATGGCTACGTGTCTAAATTTTCAAGGTGTATAGAGTAAGGGAAAAAAATCTCTGGTATGAAGAGTCACGATTGTCATGTATTCATGCAGCGACTTCTTCCTTTCGCATTACTTGAGCTGCTTCCAACTATCGTCCATGAATCAATCGCCGGTAAATGATTTTTTTGATTTGATTTGTTTAATTTTTCTTAGTATTACATTGATTGGCTATTAATAATAATTTTATTACATTTAGGGATCGGTGCATTTTTTAGGGATCTTTGTACCCGAACACTAACATTGGATGGCATTGCTCAATTAGAAAGTAACATTCCATTGTTACTTTGTAATTTGGAAAAGATCTTTCCTCCTGCATTTTTTGACGTGATGGAACATCTCCCAATCCACCTACCACACGAAGCTGCCCGCAGTGGGCCTATACAATTTAGATGGATGTACCCGTTCGAGAGATTCATGGGCCATCTTAAAAGGAAAGTTAAAAACCAAGCAAAAGTGGAAGGATCGATTGTGGCTGGAAGTCTAATTGAGGAAACATCATATTTCACATCGTATTACTTTAGTCCAGCTGTTCAAAGTAAAAGAACCCAAGTAGGGCGATACAACGATGGAGGAGTTGCAACATCATATGCAATTGCGGTTCCTGAAATATTTCGTCAGGTAGGGCGGCTTGGTGGGAAGTTAAAGGAAGATTATTGGGAAAATCACACGTACTTTCGTGTAGCTCACACGTACATACTGCGAAATTGTGAAGACGTGATGCCATTTGAGAGGTATTTTGTTAAAATATTTTATATACTATTGTTTATTGATGTACATATAATTCATACGTGATATATCTGCAGTGAGTTTGACAACCAGATACGTGAAGCTTTTCCCAACTTGCAAGAAACAGAGTATGACACCTACAAAGAACGTGATTTCGCTGGTTGGCTAAAATATTATGTAAGTATTATTTATATTAAATACATTAACATTTTCAAAAATCATTCCTGCAAAGTTATAAATTTTTATTTTGTAGGTTAAGAACGGATGTTCTGGCAAACCTATGCCTTTATGGTTGCATGAGCTTGTGGATGATCCTATTGCCAGAATCGTGACTGTTACAATGTATTTCACTCGCGGCTATACGTTCCACACGTACGACCATGGTTCCAATAGATCAACGACAAATTACGGAATTCATGTTCCCGGTGAAACTGACTTTTACGGCATTTTGAACAAAATTATAGAGGTCACCTTTCCTGGAGTACTTGGATTGCGATGCGTATTGTTCCAATGTCTTTGGTACAATACAACGGCCGGTCGAGGAGTACGCTCTAATAACTTAGGGGTAACAGACGTAAATGGAAACCTGACGTATTCTAAGTTTAACCCGTTTATTCTATCATGTCAGGCAGAACAAGTGTGTTTTTGGAGATATAACCTTATTAAAAGAGCTAGACATCCGTAAATGCTACTCTCTTGCGACATCCGGACCTAGACATCGCAAGGGCATAGCAAATTTTTAAAATTTAAAAAATTGCTACAACCTTGCGACATCCCGGGTCCGGACGTCGCAAGGGTGTAGCAATATTTCAAATTTCAAATTTGCTACTCGCTTGCGACATCCCGGGTCCGGATGTCGCAAGCGAGTAGCAAGTTTTCAAAATTTTAAATTTGATACAACCTTGCGACGTCCCGCGTCCGGATGTCGCAAGGATGTAGCAAGCGTTGCTACACCCTTGCGACATCCGGACGCGGGACGTCGCAAGGTTGTATCAAATTTAAAATTTTGAAATGATAGATGTTTGTAGTGAAAATTGCATGATTTTTTGGAAAGATGATGATAAGCTGCAGGAATGCCGTTTTTGTGGAAAGCCAAGATACCATGCAACGAACGGAAGGACGCGTATCCCGTACAAACGTATGTGGTACCTTACAATCACTGATAGGCTGAAACGATTATATCAATCGGAGAGAACCGCATCTGCAATGAGATGGCATGATGAACATAAAGTAAAAGATGGGGAGGTTACACATCCTTCAGATGCAAAGGCGTGGAAACATTTTCAAGCGGTGCATTCTGACTTTGCTAAAGAGTCAAGGAATGTATATCTAGGTTTATGCACTGATGGATTTAGCCCATTTGGTTTATCCGGTAGACAATATTCTCTATGGCCTGTCATATTGACACCGTATAATCTTCCACCGGATATGTGCATGAGAAGAGAATTTTTGTTTATGGCTATTCTAGTGCCAGGTCCTAGTCATCCGAAGCGTTCCTTCGATGTGTTCTTGCAACCTCTGATACACGAGCTTAAGCAGTTATGGTATAGGGGTATATGCACATTCGATTACGCGCAGAAGCAGAATTTCAATATGTGCGCTGTTTTGTTGTGGACAATAAGTGACTTCCCGGCGTATGGTATGTTATCAGGATGGACGACCCATGGAAGGCTATCTTGTCCATATTGTATGGGTTGGTCAGATGCATTTCAATTAAAGCATGGGAAGAAATCATGTTGGTTTGACTGTCATATGCGTTTTTTGTCAATGCATCATCCATATAGAAGGAACAAGAAATTGTTCAAGAAAAATAAGGTTGTGCGTGTTCCTCCACCAACATACATGTCAGGCAGTGAAGTGTTGGAGCAAATAGATCATTATGGTGCTCAAGAAACATGTGAACTTGGGGGAAATTGGCACGTGGTAGGAAACATGCCTGACGGATATGGTGAATCTCATAATTTGCACAAGAAGAGTATCTTTTGGGAACTCCCGTATTGGAAAGATCTTTTGTTACGGCACAATCTTGATCCGATGCACATTGTTAAAAACTTTTTTGACAACGTGATGAATACGATTTTAAATGTACAGGGCAAAAGTAAAGATAATTTGAAAGCTAGGTTGGACTTGGCCAAAATTTGTGCAAGACCCGAACTACATATCACAACAGATGGAAAGCAACCAATACCGATATTCCGTATGTCAGGAGAAGCTAAACAAGCGTTGTTTAGTTGGATTTCTTCAGATGTCAAGTTTCTGGATGGCTACGTGTCTAAATTTTCAAGGTGTATAGAGTAAGGGAAAAAAATCTCTGGTATGAAGAGTCACGATTGTCATGTATTCATGCAGCGACTTCTTCCTTTCGCATTACTTGAGCTGCTTCCAACTATCGTCCATGAATCAATCGCCGGTAAATGATTTTTTTGATTTGATTTGTTTAATTTTTCTTAGTATTACATTGATTGGCTATTAATAATAATTTTATTACATTTAGGGATCGGTGCATTTTTTAGGGATCTTTGTACCCGAACACTAACATTGGATGGCATTGCTCAATTAGAAAGTAACATTCCATTGTTACTTTGTAATTTGGAAAAGATCTTTCCTCCTGCATTTTTTGACGTGATGGAACATCTCCCAATCCACCTACCACACGAAGCTGCCCGCAGTGGGCCTATACAATTTAGATGGATGTACCCGTTCGAGAGATTCATGGGCCATCTTAAAAGGAAAGTTAAAAACCAAGCAAAAGTGGAAGGATCGATTGTGGCTTCTCTCTCTCTCTAGGAAACATCATATTTCACATCGTATTACTTTAGTCCAGCCGTTCAAAGTAAAAGAACCCAAGTAGGGCGATACAACGATGGAGGAGTTGCAACATCATATGCAATTGCGGTTCCTGAAATATTTCGTCAGGTAGGGCGGCTTGGTGGGAAGTTAAAGGAAGATTATTGGGGAAAATCACACGTACTTTCGTGTAGCTCACACGTATCATACTGCGAAATTGTGAAGACGTGATGCCATTTGAGAGGTATTTTGTTAAAATATTTTATATACTATTGTTTATTGATGTACATATAATTCATACGTGATATATCTGCAGTGAGTTTGACAACCAGATACGTGAAGCTTTTCCCAACTTGCAAGAAACAGAGTATGACACCTACAAAGAACGTGATTTCGCTGGTTGGCTAAAATATTATGTAAGTATTATTTATATTAAATACATTAACATTTTCAAAAATCATTCCTGCAAAGTTATAAATTTTTATTTTGTAGGTTAAGAACGGATGTTCTGGCAAACCTATGCCTTTATGGTTGCATGAGCTTGTGGATGATCCTATTGCCAGAATCGTGACTGTTACAATGTATTTCACATCGCGGCTATACGTTCCACACGTACGACCATGGTTCCAATAGATCAACGGCAAATTACGGAATTCATGTTCCCGGTGAAACTGACTTTTACGGCATTTTGAACAAAATTATAGAGGTCACCTTTCCTGGAGTACTTGGATTGCGATGCGTATTGTTCCAATGTCTTTGGTACAATACAACGGCCGGTCGAGGAGTACGCTCTAATAACTTAGGGGGTAACAGACGTAAATGGAAACCTGACGTATTCTAAGTTTAACCCGTTTATTCTATCATGTCAGGCAGAACAAGTGTGTTTTTGGAGATATAACCTTATTAAAAGAGCTGGACATCCGTAAATGCTACTCTCTTGCGACATCCGGACCTAGACATCGCAAGGGCATAGCAAATTTTTAAAATTTAAAAAATTGCTACAACCTTGCGACATCCCGGGTCCGGACGTCGCAAGGGTGTAGCAATATTTCAAATTTCAAATTTGCTACTCGCTTGCGACATCCCGGGTCCGGATGTCGCAAGCGAGTAGCAAGTTTTCAAAATTTTAAATTTGATACAACCTTGCGACGTCCCGCTCCGGATGTCGCAAGGGTGTAGCAACGCTTGCTACATCCTTGCGACACCCGGACGCGGGACGTTGCAAGGTTGTAGCAATAAATGGAAACCTTTGGGACGTCGCAAGGCCATCGCGTGCCTTGTGAGTCTCTTGCGACGGCCCGAGGATTAAAACAAAAAAAAGACTTCTTCTTCCCCGATTCTTCCTCTTTCTTCTTCTATTTTTTCTTCTCTTCCGGCAACTCCCTTGCGAATCCGACACCTCCGCCTCCTCCGCTGGTCCTCCGACGCCTCCAAGTCCTCCATTCTCGCTTTCTCTTCTCCCTTCTTCCTCTCTTTCTCTCTCTCGCTCTCTCTCTCTCTGTCTCTCTCTCTCTCTCTCTCTCTCTCTCTCTCTCTCTCCTCTCTCTCTCTCTCTCTCTCTCTCTCTCTCTCTCTCTCGCTCTCCTCCTCTCCCCGCCGCTGTCTCGCTCTCGCCCTCTCGCCCGCCGGAACTGACCGTCGGAGGTCTCGCCATCTCCTCCTTCTCCCTCCTCCTTGCCATTCATTGTGAGCAATTTTTTTTTTTTTCGTCAAATTTTTAAATTTAGATTTAGGATGCAATTAGTTAGATCTAGGTATGAATATTTTAGATTTAGGCTCTCATAAGTCGGATCTAGTTATGGAATTGTTTTTGGATTTTTTAGGAATTGTTTCGGAATTTTCCCGGAATTTTAGGAATTTTCGGAACTTTTCGGAATTTCGGAATTTTTAGGAAGTTTCGGAATTTTTCGTATTTTATTAGATAATTTTTAGGAATTTTTAGATAATTATTAGGGATTTTTCGGTATTTTTAGGAATTTTTGGAATTTTGCGGAATTTTTGGAAATTCTCCAAATTTATTAGATAATTATCGGATTTAGGTAACTGTGTTACAATTATCGTATTTAATTATCTGATTTGTTTTTCAAATTTTTTTTCCGTGCCAGATGTCTAGATCTCATAATCCATACACGCGATATCTATCGGATGTCGGTGAGCAACCTCCGGCGACCCCTGGTGGCAGTTATGGATCTCTCCCGGGGTTTCGCCTGTTGTTGATAACTGGTCATGGAAGGTCCCGGTGAGCAACAGTACCTGACACCAGACGCTACTGCGTGGATGACAATCGTGGACATCCTGTCAGATCCGGTGCACAAATTTCTCCCTAATCTTCATCCTAACCGTCCACCGGGGACTTTGTAGTAATATATTTTATTTTTATTTTACAAATTTTGTTATTTATTATTCGTAATTTTATAATATATAAAAATATACTAACGTAGGTTCGATGACGACGAGATTTGCCTACGGCGGTTCGGGAAATCTTTGAACGGGATTTCCAGGAACCGCATTCTAATTTTAGCCAAACTCCTATCCACATCATCGACAGATTGGTTCAGAACGTTTCCGGTAAGAAAATTTCATTATTTTATTTTTTCGTTTATAAGAATTTTACACTTTCATTCTTATAATTTGACATTATTTTTTGTAGCAAGTTTCTATTACCGGTCTAGTCGGAAAGAGTTC
>JAKUCM010009689.1:0-12228 GCA_023374145.1 Lepidium sativum | reverse complement strand
TCGACGTAGGCATCTCTTCCACCAACTTTTCAATCTCATTTTTCTGTGTGAAAGAGTACCTATAAGAAGAGTACCTATAAGGCCTGTAGTTAACCGGTCCCGACCCTTCCTTCAAGGTGATATCATGCTCGCTATTTCGCACCGGTGGTAACTCTTTTGGGGACTGAAAAACCTTCCCATATTCAGCCAACAATCGTTCCACGATTCCAGGGTATTCTTCACACTGCACGACCTTTTTACTCTCGAACAACTCGGAGAGTTCCACCAAGTAGTGATCGTCATCTCTGCACTTGTTCTTTCCCATGGCCTTTAATGACACTTGCTTCTTCATGAGCTGTGAATTCCCAGTCACTTTCTTCCACATACCATTCTGCTTAAACTTCAGTTTATGCAGACCCCAATTAACTTTGGTCTCTCCTAATTTAGCCAGCCACGAATACCCCAAGACTAGATCGGTAGTTCCCAATTCGAAACACCAGAATTATTTCCTTATTTTTACATATGGTAAGGTGAGGAGTACTTCTTCACATTTGCCTTGACTCTTAATCACTTCACCATTACCCACTGAAACTAGGAAATGCCTTGTTTCCTTTACTTTCAGCCACAGTTTCTCTACCAACCGCTTCGAAATTAAATTTCATGTGGCCCCCAAATCCACTAAAACAACCACTTATTCCGTCTATCGTAGCAAGTAACCTCAGGGACTTCTCCATAGATATCCCAGTCAACGATAAGAACCTTATGTGTTCCAGCTCAGGTTCATCCGTACCTCCTTCCTGAACTGGGTTGTCACTTATTTCGGCTGTTATCATCTCTTGTTCTGTTTCATCTTCCAATTCCATAGCTCTAAACCTCTGGTTTGAGCGCCATCTATGCCCTGGGAACCACTTATCTCCGCAATGACGACAGGGGTTATTACCTCTCCCTTGCTCGGGTATGGCCCTCCTTACTTCTTTCCTCTCCTCTTATGGCCTTTGGTATGGCACAATATCATTATTTCTGGGATACTGATTGGCCACCGCTTTGTGTGACGTGTAGCTCTATACTGGGGGGTTCTTATACCCACTCTTCTGACCCCATGTGTTGGTCTCCGCTACCTGGTCCTCAACTACTTTTGACAGCTTAAGCATGTGTTTCAAGTTGATAGGACATCACCCTAACCACCGGGTCTCTTATTTCCTTCTTTAACCCCCCCCCCCCCCCCCCCCCCCTAAGTACATTTCCTCTAGAGTTGTAACCGGTATCTCGGGTAAGCCAGAACACAAGGATTTGAATTCTTCTATGTACTCATTTACACTCCCATTTTGTCTAAGCCTATATAGCAACCCAAACGCACTCCCTCTGTAAGTGGGTTTATACCTGGCCAAAAACAAATCTTTGAACACCATTCAACATCCCATCTCCTTATGATCCTGAGCCATCTTCAACCAATTAATCGCGCTACCCCGTCGTACATTGATAAACTATATTCAGTTTATCTTTTTCTGCGATTTGATGGTTCTCAAAGTATATTTCCATCCTATACACCCATTCATCCGCATCCTGACCTTCATACAATGGCAGCTCCAACTTGCGATTGCAAATATCTATGGTTGAGGCAGGAGAACTTACTTTCTGCTCATCAAATTTATGTATCGACGAAGACCCTTGATGTCGGTGATGTGGAACCGTTAGAGGTGGTAACGGAAATATCCCATCCCCTCTCTCTCGGTCTGGAGGTGGACCGTAATCCATCAACGCTTTCCCAAGATCCTTCACTCCTCCCCGAGCGCACGATGCAGAAGCGTAAGTGTCCTCCACTTGCTTATTTTCCATCGCTTCCATTCTCGAGCTCAACATGGCCAAAGTTTCTCTCAGAAGTTTTTGATCTTCTTCTTGGTTCTGTCTAATCATTCCTACTTGTGATTTCACGTTAAAGGAAATGTAGGTTGGGTCTTGTATGGGTGCCATTGAATCGATGCTATGATACCAATGATAGAGTTAGCTATCAAGTGACTGCAACAAAAAATAGAAGGAGAGTCAGATGGAGCAGACGGAGACAAAGAAGAGTATAGAAGGAGACAGAAGGCGATAAGATAGGGAATCGCACAGTGGAGTTGTCGGAGATGTAGGAGAGATTGCGGCTCGATTTCTTTACTTCCTTAATCGTAATCTTTCCCGATTTAGGTTTTGGGCTCTTTAAGCCTTACACATATAAAACGACAAAGTCATAATAATAAAACGACATAACTTAATAAATTGAGACACTCTCTTAGCCACCGAAGGTTCCACTCATTCCTTGTTCTTCTCCATGTTTCATCTCTTCGATCTCTGTCTTCGTGTGATCAATTCCAGAGTTACCGCAAGTCTATCACAAAGCCCCCTCATTTGTTGCCTACATGCCCTGTCAAATCATCTCATGTCTGTCGAGATCCTCCTCTGCTTTTGGCTCCAACTCTATAAAGCAAACCCGCAAGAACACCTATCCACCCGAGGAGGCTCTTCCTGTGAACCTAGTTATTTCATCTTCAGATGATTCCCTCCCAGAGAAAGCGTCTGAGTATTTAACATGGGTTGCCTTGTTTAAAGATTCTACCTTCCTAGAGAAATTGGCACTGCCTCGACTCACGTCTCCGATGTACCATTCATTCTTATACCTGAGTATAACCTTAAATCTGCCAAGGAAGATTTCATCTACGCCCGTTTTCCCCACCATCCACCATATATGGGACGTATAATTGGTGTTATTAACGCAATATGTGCTTGGAGTGGTCTGGGCTCTGGTGACTACTTCAAGCACCTCTACCCCTGTAACTTCGACAACAATTATCCCAGTTGTTCCTCGTCCACTAGATGATTTGATATTAACTAGCAAGCAGCCTTCAAAGATTGTGCCTCCTTTGAATAATCTAGTGACTATTCATCCTGCCCCTTTACTTGATCAAACTATATCGCATGCCACTAACTCTTTACCTAAGCAAACAACGCAGTTAAAAGAGGCTTCAAAAACTCAACTCTATGATGATTCTTTCCTCTTGGTAAAACGCAAGAAGGGTGGCCGCAAGGCCGCAAACTCTAACTGATCCATTTTTTTTTATAGAATGTGTGAGGCCTCAATACTAAGAGGCGGAAAGCAATGTCCAAAATTTGGATACATACTCACATACCACTTTTCGAAGCTTTTGTGGAAAATCATGTACATCTTACTAATTTTAAACGAATTGTTGAAGCATTACCAAGAGATGGCAATTTTATGTCAACTCTTATGATTCTTTTACGGGTCGGATCGTAGTTGTTTGGGACCATAGAGTCGTTGTCGTTGTGTATGTAGTAACTTCTCAGATGGTAACTTGTGGTATTTACCTTCCAGCAGAAAATCAGAATTTTACAGTCTCGGTTGTCTGCGACTACAACTTGCATGATCAGAGATTACTTACTTAGGAGAACCTCAAGTTGTTAAATGCTTCTTCTTCAGCGTCTCATTATCCATGGGCAGTTATTGGAGACTTCAGCCAGATTTCTTATATTTCTCAACACTTCAGCTATCAACGAGTTGATGTTGACATTACAGGTATCTCAAAATTCGCTTTGCTTTGCAAGATGTTGGGCTCTTTGATGCTCCAATGCAAGGCAATCCTTTTCCTTGGTGGAATAAACAGGAGACGCGACCGGTTTCTAAGAAAATTGATCATGCGTTGGTTCTCTCGTTTTCTAGACTCCTATGTTGAACTACTCGACCCACATCAATTGGACCACACACCCATCATGTTTCATATCCAAAGTCCAAGAATACAGTGATTAAACCCTTCAAGTTTTTCTTGCACATCATCGATCATCATGAATACTCAAAGGCAGTGGCTGAGAGTTGGCAACCCACCCTGATTGTAGGTTCCCTTCAGTTTCAGTTGGTTAGATCCTTGAAATCCCTTAAACCAGTGTTGAAAGGTATAAATAAGAGGCACATTAGTAACATCTCACAGCGAGTGAAATACCAAATAGAGGTGCTTGTGGCTTTGAATAAATAACTTCTCACTAATTTTGATCAAGAGATTGCATTTCTAGAACTTCAAGCTAGGCGGAAACGGTTAGAGCTTCAAACAGCCAAAGAGAAGATTTTAAAACAAAAGTCGAGGGTTCAATGGCTAAAGTTGGGGGACAAAACACTTTCTTCTTTCATAAGTCTATTGTACAATGCAGTCTTTTTCTTTGAATCAATGATTGGCTCCACAAACTTGCCTACCTTTCCATGCTTTGTTGAATTTATGCAGAATTTGATGCCTTTTAGGTGCTCTCCGGATCAGGTTCACTTGCTCACTCAGCCCTTTTCGGTAGAGGGAATTACAAAATTGGTTTTCAACCTTCATTTAAGTAAAAGCCTCGGGCCATATGGATTCCCTGTAGAGTTCTATCGTAGTTTTTAGAGCACAATTGGGCCCCTTGTCATTGATACCATTCAGGAATTCTTCTGCAACAGTAGACTCCTTAAGGACCTCAACACAACTTACATTGCCTTTATTCTAAAATGCCCTGAAGCTTGCAAACTGACTGACTCCAGGCCGATAAGCTGCTGCAACTTCACATATAAGGTCATTTCCAAGATTATGGCGAATAGATTGAAACCCATTGTAATGGTGTGTGTTTCTCCAAATCAAGCAGCGTTCCTTAAAGGCAAGGCATTGGGAGATAACTTGCTTCTTGCCTATGAGCTGATAAGTCTATATTCTTGAGCGGACTCGCCCAAAGGTTGCATGCTAAAGGTTGATATTCAGAAGGCTTTTGACACCTTATGCTGGGATTATCTTGAAAACTGCTAGTTGCTCAGGCCTTGCCTCCGCTGTTTAAGGGCTGGTTGGTGAAGTGTGTTACATCTCCTCAGTTTTCAGTGGCTATAAATGGGAACTCACCGAGATTTTTGTGGGGGAAGAAGGCTTGAGTCAAGGAAATCCTATATCTCTTCACCTCTTTATTCTGTCTATGGATGTGCTCTCAAGGTTAATGGACAAAGCGGCTGATCAAGGATCCATCCAACTACATCCAAGATACCAATCACTGAGAATTACACACATGCTATTTGCCGATGATCTCCTTGTTTTCTCTGATGCTACTGCCACTTCTATAAAAGGCGTTAAAGATATTATTGAGCTGTTTTAATCTATGTCAGGTCTATGGATGAACTTAAACAAATCTGAGCTCCACTTCTGTGGGTACAGTAGCAGCCACGCCTCAGACCAAAGCCGAATCTTAGGGCTCCCACAGGATCATTCCCGACTAGATATCTTGGGTTCCCACTTAGTGCAAAGTATCCAAACATGGCATCGTTGCAGCCGTTCTTAGATCGGCACTCTTTTTGGCTACTACAGGAATTCGGAAACCTCTCATGTACTATCCAAAACTGGCTCAAACTAATATCAAAGATTAAACAGTTTTTAAGATGTGATGTGAAAATGGTGAGCTATGCTCGTTTTGGGTTGATAACTAGCTAGATGTTGGTCCACTGCGGGATTTCCTTGGTATAGATGGCCCGAGGCACTTGCAAATACCGTTGAAAACTTCTGTCAGGGAGGCTATTTGTAGCAACTAATGGCGGCTGACTACTACAAAATCTGATATCATGGTGAGAGTTTTGGCTACCTTATCAAATTTTCATGAGCCATCTCCTCACCTGAGACAAGATGTTTTCTTACGAAGGAGTAGCGCCTTTTACTCCTCAAGCTTCAATCCGGTTTTCTCGACCCCCACAACCTGGTCCTTCATCCGCACACCAACACCTACACTTATTTGGATTAAATCTGTCTGGCTTAAAGCATACATTTCTAGATTCTCCTCTGTTCTAAGGCTCGCATGTCTGGGAAGGTTACCTACTAAGGACATGCTTCACAGCTAGGGATTAAATGTGCCTTCAAACTGCACTTTCTGCTCTTTAGCTGACGAGACTCATGATCATTTGTTCTTCTCATGCCTTGTCACGGCGGACCTCTGGAAAAGATTCTCAGGCAGAGTGATGGACAACCTGCCGATTACCCTCCATGATGCTCTTAGCCTCTTCTCATCGGACAGTCTGCTTACAGCTTACCTCCGCACCGTCATGAAGTTACTTCTACAAGTTACAGTATACACAATCTAGCAAGAGCATAATCAACATATCTTCACCATTAAGTCTTCTTCTCTAATGTTTATGTTTGCTACCATCGAAAATTAATAAGGAATAGGCTTATCTCTCTCTCTTCTGTCAATACTTCAACAATTTCTCCTTTAGATTTCTTTTCGGATGTGTTCAATTTCCTTTTTAATTTTCTTTCTTTAAACTCTGTACATAACTTTTGGTTGGTGGCATTTAATTTTAACATTTAAAATAAAATAACTATTTTAATCTTTCCTCATACATCATTATATTTTTTCAAATCGCAGTGTTAGACCAAATCCAACCGTAAGAGAACCCCTAATGGGTTCTTATCATATTTTTATTGTAAAAATGAAAGCTTTTTAAGTTAAGAAACTCAAGAAGAAATATTATTCTTATTGGGTTCCAATTTTAGAACCCATTAGGGGTTCTTAAAAAAAGATTTCTACTTAGTTGTCAAACATATTGTACCTCTTAAATAACCCTATAGACCAGAATTAAAGATTAAGAAAGAGGTCCAAGTATTCTACGTACTTCAGCGCAAAGCACATTGATGTGGATGCCTTGACGCCTGTAATATCCTAATGATCAAGTGAATAATACGGCACTGCTTGTGGAAATGTAACACATTGGGATAAACAACTAGAAACAATTGAGGTTGGCTAAAAAGAATTGAACAATCAACAAAAAAATGAAGCAACACTATGTAGGAATGGAAACATTACAAGGAACAAAAGAAATTCAACTTCGTGAAAGGTGAAAGGATAAGGTCTTACATAGTATCATAGAGCTTTAAGCAAAGCCCATTCATCCAAGTTAAAATTGAAGTTCTCTACATAATCAAGAAAAAAGAGAGACAAAAGCTCTATATTAGAGACTTACATAATTCTAGCACAAGAAGAAGTTTAATTACTGTGTTCTTGACACTACTTACATGGCTCTTCAAACACATTGGATATGGCCAAACCCTTTCAAATCCAAATGCATCCAGAAAGAGTCTTAAGGTACAGGTTACAAAGACACCACAATTCTCATCTTCTCATCAATTTATATTTGATAAGATACATACTATTGATAGGATCAACGTTCATTGGATAAAGACCCGCAGCTGATCCCATGTTGATAATAACTCCAGGCTTTTTGTTTGGCTTACATTGCTTTGATCTACATAAAAACAAATCATAGTAATTAGAAGTTTAGTACAAAACAGAGATTAACTTAAGAGGCCAAGGAAAATGGTCAGAGCCCTCCGGAGAAAGAAACTATGGTCTCTGGGAGTAGTATGAAGTATTTAGTTCTTCAAACAATCATGGAAAAAAGATGAAAACTTACTGCAAGTTGTGTGCCTTCAATCACTGCAATTAGATCCACATCAATGGTGGGTTTCCATGATTTAGATCCATCAGTGTCATCTTTATCAAATAGTACACGACTACTAATCCCAGCATTGTTAATGCAAATGTCCAGTGTCCCAAATGTAGCTAAGTGCTTGTCGAAAGTAGCAACGAGATCTCCTGCTCATAATCCTTAGAGTTAGTACAACACAAAATAAATACTTTTCTGTTTGTCATTCTCAAGGAAAATTCAAGGTTGAACTAACAACACATTACCTCCATTATCACGTCACATTTCACAAAGACAGCAGAAGGAAAACTTAACACTCCTTTCTTTGCAAGAGCTAAACAGAGAGCTCGACCAACACAAATTGAACATCTTATCACCAAAAAGATCGCTTTGTAATACTTTGTGTTTCATTTGATATTGATTGATAAACAAAAAAAACACGCACATACCAATTTTATACTTAAATCAAAGAAGCGTAATGCAGCGTCAGCAAATCTAAGCAATAGCTCAAAATTCTTTTCAATTAACACCAGTAGATTTCATCAATCCTAAATCATCAACAACATTAAAATAACAAAATAAACAAAATCGGTTATCAGAAATTACATCCTTGCATGCTTGATCTCCATTAAATTAAACATTGAGCTTCGATTTGTTGATGTTTCTTCGGGGAAGTTGGAGCAGAGAGTAGAAGAAGATAATTGAAATACAAAAAAGATAGCATACAAATGACCAAAAGATAGAGTAAAACCAAAAGCAAAGAACAATCTAACCCTAACAGTTTTAATTGGGGTTTTAATATGCAAAAACAATTTCAATTACCTTATTAGAAGATTTCCACGAAAGCAATGACGGAAAAGGCAGTGACAGCCACAACAACTAGAATCAAACAAGATTCGAGAGCAGCTCTAACGACTAAACGAGGCAAACCAGAATAAGAATCATTCGAGAGGGATAGAGAAGAAGAGAGAAAGGATGAAGATAAGAATCGTTTCTTAAGGCTCTATAATAAGAACCGTTTCTAAACATAATTAATTTTATTTATTTATTAATCTATTAATTTTAAGAACCCTTCTAAGAACCTATTTTAGAACCTCTGATGGAGGTGCTCTTATACTTCTCTCTTGTTGCATCATATAAAAAATCTATAATAGATAAAAAGTCCACAGACTCATGTAAGAATTCGATATAAAAGAGAGAATAATTCAAAAGGATTGTCGAAGAATATTAGGAATCAAAAGTCTCCATTTTTGTATCTTTTTAAGATTACTATTACAATCTATTTGTAGGAGTTTATATAGGAGTTTACATAGATATTTTCTGTCTTAGTTTCCGCGGGGTTGAGATACCGAGGAGGAAAGAGACTGGTAGATCCCGAGGAAGGTCATGTCAATATCTTCCTCGGTCCTAGAATAAGAGAGAGGTTCTCACGGGTTTCTTTTAGGTTGTCACGGGTTTCTTTTGCGCTAGTCATAACGGCTAGGAGTTACGTGTGGCATTGTGCTCCAACGATATTATTTCTAGCCGTTGGATCCCATTACATCCTAACTAGTTATCGTAACTAGTCCTTAGGATCACTCCGCTCCTTTGGTTGACTTTCATTGTCCCCGTTGACTTTCCTAGTTGCGAGTTTCCTCGGACCCACGAGCTACCCGTGGTACATGATGCTTCGTACCACTGCTTCTGATTCCTCGAACATATCCCTTACCCGCGGTACATTCTGATGCTTACCGCGGTAGGTAACCTCTCGACCCAATATCGTATCCGTCTATGGTTTCCAACCCAACACTCCGTTTTCTTGACCCGATATGAAGTTCAGTGGCCTTGATAGGTCTTGATCAATACTCTCCCTCAAGATTAGACATCCATACCATGGATAGCTGATCTTGGAAGACCCACGGCTCACACCTCATTAAAAACCTTAGAGAGAAAACCACTTGGGACAAAACTCATCTAAGGGAAAAAGAGTGTGCAATCCGTGAGTAAGGGGACCTTTGATCAGGGGCGGGTAAGGTCCGTGAGTCCAAGCTTTGGGTATATTCTGTCACATACCTTGAGACTCACGGCTTATGTAAAAATGTCCGCCAATTGATCTTCAGTTCTTGTGAAACATGGTAAGGTAACTCCTTCCCGGATTTTCTTCCTTACTTTGTGACAATCCACCTCAATATGCTTGGTCCTCTCGTGAAATACTGAATTAGATGTTATATGGATAGCGGCTTGATTATCACAATGTATGGTGATGAGATTTGGATGCTCAATTCCAATATCTTTGAGTAGAGCTTTCAGCCATGTTACTTCATTGGTTAGCTTCTTCATGGCCCGATACTCCGCTTCAGCACTAGAGCAAGACACCACTTTTTGTTTCTTGGTTTTCCAAGTCACCATATTACCTCCAATGAATGTGCAATAACCGGTTGTTGATCTTCTATTATTCCTATCTCTGGCCCAATCCGCATCACAATACCCTACTATCTCGGTGTTGTGATTGCTTCCCATCCAAATGCCTTGGCCCGGTGATCATTTGAGATATCGGAGGATGCGTTCCACCATGTTCCAATTGTACTCGGTGGGATTTTGCATGTGTTACATCACTTGGTTGACCGCAAAACATTGATCCGGCCTTGTGATAGTCAAGTAGATTAGTTTCCAGACTAGCTGTCTATATTGGGTTGCATCGTTGAGAAGTGTCTCATTTTTCTCCCCCTTTCTCGCAACCTTATACCCATCTTCAAGAGTAGTCTTGGCAGCCTTACACCCTAATTTTCTTGTTTCACCCAAAAGATCAAGTGTATACTTTCTTTGGGACATAAATAAGCCTTCCGAAGTTCGGCATATTTCAATTCCTATAAAGTATTTTAGTTCTCCAAGATCTTTGATATCAAAGACATCTTTGAGATGATTTTTGATAGAGGAGATACATTCTTTGTTGTTTCCGGAGATGATGAGATCATTGATATAAACAAGGATGGCTACTATACTTTGGTCACTTTGGAGTGTGAAGAGAGTGTGGTCCGCTTCCAATCGTTTGAATTCCTGGGACATAAGTGTAGTGCTCAGCTTATGATACCACGCCCTAGGGAATTTTTTAAGGCTATATATGGCCTTGCGGAATCGCAACACATTTCCAAGAGACACTCTCGTTTCAAGCCCGGGTGGGGGATGCATATAGACTTCTTCATCGAGCTCTCCTTGAAGAAACGCATTTTTGACGTCCATTTGCCAAAGTTTCCATGAAAGGTTAATAGCCAAAGATAAGATGACTCTCACGGTATGTAGCTTGGCGACGGGTGAAAAGGTGTCATTGTAGTCTTCACCATATGTTTGACTAAAACCTCGTGCCACCAATCTCGCCTTATGCCTTTCTATTTCTCCTTGTTCTTATACTTAATGGTAAAGATCCACCGTGAGCTGACCGCTTTTTTCCCGGAGGTAACTTGGTTTCATACCACGTGTTGTTTCTTTGGCTTCGTCATATGTCCTTGGTATGAATCCTTTGTCTATGTTGCTTAGAAACACCTGATGCTCTTGAGGTAGAAGGTTGAGAGAACATACTTGTTGGATTGGATGAGCTATTGCTTGGTTTGCGGTAGAATCTTCATCTTCGCTAGTCTCTACCCAATTTGGCGGGTCTTTCCTAGTCTGTGAGCTTCTCCAAAGTGTGGGTCCTTCCTCTATAGGATTATTCATAATATGTGTGCTTCTCCGAAGTCCCGATCTTTGTTCTACAATCCCCACTTGTTCTCCTAGTCTTTCTTCCATAGGTTCCTCTTCTTCATTTTCTTCATCCATGTGCTTTTTAGTTTCCTCAACACCGGATTGTTGTATTTGTAATTCATGTCTTTCCTCCCCCTCTGGTTGTAGCGTGTTGTTTTCTTCACTTTCCCTTGGTATCGTTTGGTTAAGGTGCTCAAGTAAGTGCTTTAAACTTGCTGCTCGATCGGAGGTAGAGGTGGAAAGATCCTTTAAACTTTCCCATTCTATTTTCCCGAAATATCCTTGTTCCTCAAGGAACTTGACATCTCTTGAGACAAATGTGTGGTTGGTTGTAGGATCGTAGCACTTATACCCCTTTTGTGTTGGTGAGTATCCAAGAAATATACATTTGGTGCTCTTTGCATCCAATTTACTCCTTTGTTCTCCTGGAATTAACACAAAACACAAGCAACCAAAAACTCTCAAATGATCAAGATAGGGTTTGTTACCATTGAGAACTTCAAATGGCGATTGATCTTTGAGAACTTTGTAGGTATCCGATTGATTAGATAGCATGCTACCATTACCGCATCTCCCCAATACTTCTTTGGCCCCTTCATATGGAGCATCATTGACCTTGCAACTTCCATAAGGTGCCTATTTTTTCTTTTCGCCACTCCATTTTGTTGAGGAGTGTAGGGACAACTCGTTTGATGTACAATTCCGACTTTTTGTAAATGTTCTTGGAATTTTGCACTTGTGTATTCACCACCATTTTCCGATCGAAGTACCTTTTTTTGAGCATTAAATTGATTAGTTACATAATTTCGAAAGTTTAAGAAGGCATCAAACACACGATCTTTAGAGGGAAGAAGTGTCACCCAAGTGTATTTTGATTTCTCATCTATAAATGTAACAAAATACTTAAGGTTATCCCTAGACATGTATGGTGATGTTCAAACATCTGAATGTATCAAATCAAAGCATTTCTCATAAATAGTAATTGAATTTGGAAAAACGGTCTTGCAATGTTTACCCAAGATACAAGCTTCACAATTTACACTATTCAATTAAACATTAGGCATAAT
>JAKUCM010009688.1:0-13519 GCA_023374145.1 Lepidium sativum | reverse complement strand
AATAGAGATGGCTAAACTTAATTGATAAGTTCTGAAAGTTTCTCTGTTATAGACTAGTGAAACGTACTGTAGTTTTGATTTAGGAAACATTAAACCCATATAAGTTTTCATCAGCAGCATCATCACCGTTATGTGATTGGTCTCACTCATCATTTTTGTGCGGGAAATACTACAAAGAAAATAAGAATGATAGCAAAAAATGGGGTATATGAGTTTCAGGAGTGGTCCATTCATGAATGATCTGTCTTTGTTTATGTGTTGTTGTTTTGTGGTCCTGATTTGTGAGAGCAAAGAGTGGAAAGCAAAAGGGAGTGATGATTATGAGTTTCTTCTATTTTAGAAAGTGAAGAATCTCTCTTTATTTTTGTTACTTATGCTTTCTTTCTGTAAATATCTAAGACACCTCTTTCAAGCTTTGACATCTGGATATACTAAACTAGGCTAAGAATCTTCTTTCCTTTGTTTCGTTGTGCAAGAGAACAGCAAAAAGTAAACTGATTCGTTTTAAGTAAGGTTTGGATTATTGGTTTTGTTGAGACTTAACTTTGATAATTATGCCAGTGATTATGGTTTTGAATGTGAGCATAACATCTGAAACGTTGAGGAAAAGAGTTAAACCAATTACCAGATTGTGTTCTTGGTCTCAATGTGTATTCTGACCATTGTTTTTTTCCTTACAGGCATGCTGTTTCGGATCTAGACAGTGATGTTACTCTCAAAGTCGGCGAGGTTACATTTTACCTCCATAAGGTAACATTGTCTGTAATGCTAACAACAGAAGTAGTTACTGTTGGATTCTTAAATTGTACAATTGTGATGCAAGATATCTTCTTAATGCTGCATTGTAACATTTTCAGTTCCCGCTGCTATCAAAGAGCAACCGGATGCAAAGACTGGTTTCGGAGGCGAGTGAGGAAAAAACCGAAGAGATTACTATATTAGACATTCCTGGAGGACACAAAGCGTTTGAGATCTGTGCTAAGTTTTGCTATGGGATGACTGTTACACTCAATGCGTACAACATAACTGCTGTGCGATGTGCAGCTGAGTATCTTGAAATGACTGAAGATGTTGATCGTGGTAACCTCATATACAAGGTTGAGGTTTTCCTTAACTCGGGCATATTCAGAGGCTGGAAAGACTCGATCATTGTGCTTCAGACGACGAGATCTCTTCTTCCATGGTCTGAAGATCTTAAGATTGTTGGAAGATGCATAGATTCTGTTTCAGCTAAGATTTTGGCGAACCCTGAGACGATTAATTGGTCTTATACACACAACAGGAAGTTAGCTGGACCTGATAAGGTAGTGGAATACCATCGAGAGAAGAGGGAAGATAATGTGATTCCTAAAGATTGGTGGGTTGAAGATATATGTGAGCTAGAGATTGATATGTTCAAGCGGGTGATTAGCACTGTGAAATCAAGTGGAAGGATGAACAATGGCGTAATCGCGGAAGCTCTTAGATACTATGGTGCAAGGTGGTTGCCAGAGTCTATGGAGGCTTTGATATCAGAAGCTTCTTCAAACAAGCATCTCGTTGAGACTATTGTTTGCTTGTTGCCAAGAGTAAACAGAGCGATGAGCTACTCTTCTTGCAGCTTCTTGCTGAAACTCCTTAAAGTTTCCATTTTGGTTGGAGCTGATGAGACAGTAAAAGAAGATCTGGTTGAGAGCGTGACATTGAAGCTACACGAAGCTTCTGTTAAGGATTTGCTGATCCATGAAGTCGAGTTAGTTCATAGGATTGTTGGTCAGTTCATGGCAGATGAGAAACGTGTATCAGAAGAAAATCGGTACAAGGAGTTTGTTCTAGGAAATGGGGTTTTGTTAAGCGTAGGAAGATTGATTGACGCTTATCTCGCTCACAATACCAGTCTTTCAGTCACTAGCTTTATCGAGTTATCTGAGTTGCTCCCAGAATCAGCTAGGCCGATTCACGACGGTCTCTACAAAGCCATTGACACTTTCATGAAGGTAATAAGAACTAATCAAATATTTTCCTGTTACTTTTGTTTACATTTCTGTAACTTTTGGAGCTGGATTTTTGTAGGAACATCCGGACCTGACAAAATCTGAAAAGAAGAGACTTTGTGGGCTAATGGATGTAAGGAAACTGACTAGCGAGGCATCAACACACGCTGCACAGAACGATCGACTTCCATTAAGAGTGGTGGTGCAAGTTCTCTACTTTGAGCAACTCCGAGCAAATCACAGTCCTGTAGCATCTGTTTCAACTTCCTCACACTCGCCAGTTGAGAAGACAGAGGAGAACAAAGGAGAAGAAGCTCCAAAGAAGGTGGAGCTTAGCAAGAAAAGTAGAGGAAGCAAAAGCACAAGGAGTGGTGGTGGTGCACAGCTAATGCCATCGAGGTCAAGAAGGATCTTTGAAAAGTTTTGGCCTGGGAAAGTAGAGAGTAGTACCAAAAGCTCTGAGGTTTCATCGGGAAGCTCTCAAAGTCCGCCGGCGAAGTCCTCGAGCTCGTCTTCCCGACGCCGGAGACATTCAATATCATGAAAGGATCTCGTTTAAACGGTGCTGTGAAACACAATCTGTAAAGTGAAACTACTATGGCTATAACTTATTATTATAAGTGCTTTTAGGATCTGTGCTTAGCTAAAACTAAAAACTGATGAAGCTGTGTTATGTGTTGTCTTTTTATTTCATATTTTGTTCTTTCCACTTATTATGTGAAGTTTAATGGTAAAGATTTGTTAACAGGTTTTAATTATAACTGTTTTATATAATATGATTTCTCTTAACTATGTATTTGTTGTTGGAGTGGATTTTGGATCACTTAGATTGTTGTTCTTGGAGACATTCAAATTCAGAATTAGTACTGAAAAATCACCTGATCAAGCTAGAAAGATGTAATACGCAAACTGATTTATAACACCTGTTTAGAACCAAGTCACCAAAAGATGTAATTAGAACACAACCTGATCAATCTTTGATATAGACCAATACTGAAATTCAACATTAAAGGACTAAGTACCTGGGCCTTATGGCTTCATTTCAAGATTCGTTGCTGCTCCTCGTTGAATTATGCGTCTCTTTATCACCCCAAACAATTAACTAGTTCTCATTGTTGTATAATTGGAAAGTTTTTGTGAATTTAGGGCAAGCCATTCCATAGCTTGAAGTCTTTTTCACCAAAGTTAATCTGGTTAAGTTACTGAGAAGTATTGCTGATGTGTTGCCACTTTCTTTGCGCAGGGAATACTGAAGAGTGTAAACAATTCCCCCAGAACTTGTACAAGTTTATATAACTCCAAGGAACATATTTGAAACCAAATGTGAGATTCCTAGACTTTCCCTTTGTGCTATGTGTTTTTAACAGATGGGATTAGTTCGTGTGACCATCCTGACTAGAAAGATCTCAACTTGCTTTCACTTAGTAGATAAGATGCAATTTGAACATTTTTTCCTGTTTCTTATACCTCAAGACTTTGTTTTCTTACCGCAGATAGCTATAATGGATGGTGTAACCCTGGGTTGTGGTGGTGGAATTTCAATTCCAGGAATGTTTCGTGTGGCTACAGATAAAACTGTATGTGGCTCGCTTTATTATTACGAATTACTGATTTTTTAGGAAGATCCGGTCCTTACGAAATCCGAAAAGAAGAGACTTTGTGGGCTAATGGATGTAAGGAAACTGACTAGTGATGCATCAACACACGCTGCACAGAATGATCGACTGCCATTAAGAGTGGTAGTGCAAGTTCTCTACTTTGAGCAACTCCGAGCAAATCACAGTCCTGTAGCATCGGTTTCAACTTCCTCGCACTCGCCAGTTGAGAAGACAGAAGAGAACAAAGGAGAAGAAGCTCCAAATAAGGTGGAGCTTAGCAAGAAAAGCAGAGGAAGCAAGAGTACAAGGTGTGGTGGTGGTGCACAGTTAATGCCATCGAGGTCAAGAAAGATCTTTGAAAAGTTTTGGCCCGGGAAAGTAGAGTAGTAACAAGGGCTCTGAGATTTCGTCTGGAATCTCGCAAAGTCCGCCGGAGAAGTCATCAAGCTCGTCCTCCCGGCGCCGGAGACATTCAATATCGTGAAAGATCTCTTTCTCAAACGGGGCGGTGAAACAAAACTTGTAAAGAGAAACTACTATGGTTATAACTTAGGATTTGTTCTAGTTAAAACTGATGAAGTTGTGTTATGTGTTTTCTCGTTATTAATTGTTTGGGGTGGATTTTGTATCTCTTAGATTGTTGTTTTTCGAGATCAGAATCAGCTTAGAAAATTCACCTGATCAAGCTGGAAAAGTACAACCCGCAAACTGATCTGTGTAGTATCCTTTTAAGAAGTCACCAAAAGTCCCTGTATAGAAAAGAAACTTACAATTGATGTTAGACCAATACTGAAACTCAACATTGCACAGGTGTGATATAAGATAAGGTAATAAGCAAATTTACCAACAATTACAGTCTAGTTACAGACAAAATACATACCTCTCCACCAAGTCGTCAAGTTCGTGTACTATCCAACGATGGACTAAATACCTTCATCTTCTTTCGTGCTTTGCTCGAGTCTCAAACCAATCGAGTGTTGCACAATGATGTGCCTTCACTGACTAGAAAAGCTACAAGAGTTGGGCACAGGGGATTTAACTATATTGTTCATAAATTCCCAACCTGAATTTCTTGATGTTGAGTTATAATTCAACAAGCCTTTTCAAAGGCAGACTTAAAAGCAGAAAATTGAATTGTATCATGATGTTTTACTGCAGAAACTTGATTTTTTTTGTTCCTCTCCACCAAGACGTCAAGTTCATGTAGCATCCAAAGATCTGAATATTCTATTTATTGTCTAGACATAGTAAGAGACTACGTATCTTCATCTCTCTTTTGTACTTTGCTCCAGCCTCAAACCAATCAAGCGTTGCACAACGATATGCCTTCACTGACTAGAAGAGCTACAAGAGTCACAGAAAATAAACTACTTTGTTCATTAATTACCAACCTGAATTTCGTGATGTTAAGTTACAATTTAACAAGCCTTTTCAAAGGCAGACTTAAGCAGATTATTGATCTTTATATCATGCTTACCACTTAGCAATTATGTAATGTGTCTCTCCTAATTAAAGAACATATGCTCCTACAATATGCAGATTACATCATGTAGCGAAGAATTGAAGTTTATTCTGAGATTCATATTTTGGAGAAATCATCAGCTTATTATTGAAGTTATCATCAGGACATAGTCAGGAGATAATTGAATTTTTATTCTGAGATTCATGTTTTAGAGACATCATCAACATAGAATTAAATTTTATTCTGAGATTCATATTTTAGAGAAATCATCACCAGAGAATTTTGAATATATCAATACCGAATTGGAGTTTATTCTGAGATTTCATTATCCAATATTGGGATATAATTTGACAAGCCTTACTGAAATACATATATCTCTGTTTCAACTTTCAAGCTACTTTGCTTAATTGCTTGTGCTATAATCAGTCAGGAAACATCGGGACAATAGAGACATCATTAGTTATAGCCTTTATTCTGAGATAAAATTTGACAAGCATTATTGGGCTTTATTCTGAGATTCAATTATCCAATCCTAAGATTTTAATTTGACAAGCATTAGGGAGAGACTTGTATCTTTGTTTCAAGCTATTTTGGTTGTGTTATAATCACTCAAAGCAACAATGGGACGATATGGACATCATTAACAGACTGTAGAGCTTTATTCTGATATGGCTTTATTCTGAGATTCAATTATCTAATCCTGAGATATGATTAGCAGATTGTTGAGCTTTATTCTGAGATTCAATTATCCAATCCTAACATATAAGTTGACAAGCATTAGTGAGAGACTTGTATCTCTGTTTCAAGCTAGCTACCTTGCTTGAGTTATAATCAAGCAAAGCACCGTTGGGATAATAAGGACATCATTAGCTGAACTTTATTCTGAGATTCAATCATCATATTCTGAGATATAATTAGCAGACTGTTGAGCTTTATTCTGAGATTCAATTTTCCAATCTTAGGATATAATTTGACAAGCATTAATGAGATACTTGTATCTCTGTTTCAAGCTAGTTTGCTTGTGTGATAATCACTCAAAGCAACCATTGGGACAATAGGGACATCGTTAGTCTGACCTTTATTCTGAGATTCAATAATTTGACAAGCATTAGTGAGATACTTTGTATCTCTGTTTCAAGCTAGTTTGCTTGTGTGATAATCACTCGAACCAACCATTGGGACATCATTAGTCTGACCTTTATTCTGAGATTCAATAATTTGACAAGCATTAGTGAGATACTTTGTATCTCTCTTTCAAGCTAGTTTGCTTGTGTGATAATCACTCGAAGCAACCATTGGGACATCATTAGTCTGACTTTTATTCTGAGATTCAATAATTTGACAAGCATTAGTGAGATACTTTGTATCTCTGTTTCAAGCTAGTTTGCTTGTGTGATAATCACTCGAAGCAACCATTGGGACATCATTAGTCTAACCTTTATTCTGAGATTCAATAATTTGACAAGCATTAGTGAGATACTTTGTATCTCTGTTTCAAGCTAGTTTGCTTGTGTGATAATCACTCAAAGCAACCATGGGGACATTAGCCTGACCTTTATTATAAGATTCAATAATTTGACAAGCATTAGTGAGATACTTTGTATCTCTGTTTCAAGCTAGTTTGCTTGTGTGATAATCACTCAAAGCAACCATTGGGACATCATTAGCCTGACCTTTATTCTGAGATTCAATAATTTGACAAGCATTAGTGAGATACTTTGTATCTCTGTTTCAAGCTAGTTTGCTTGTGTGATAATCACTCAAAGCACCGTTGGGACAATAGGGACATCATTAGTCTTAGCTTTATTCTGAGATTCAATAATTTGACAAGCATTAGCGTGTTTCAAGCTACTTTGTGTGTTATAAATCACTCAAAGCACCAATGGGACAATAGGGACATCATTAGCTGAGCTTTATTCTGAGATTCAATGATCCAATCCTGAGAAATGATTTGACAAGCCTTACTGAGATACATATAACTCTGTTTTAAGCTACTTTGCTTGTGTAATTCAGGCAACATCGGGACAATGTACCCAAGTTAGAAACCGGACAAACCACAATCATATAATGTGTAGTCCCTTTCTTTTGGGTTTGAAGAAAACAAACCAGATTCTTCTTGAAAAAAGAAAATTAAGAAACGTGTGAAAGTCGTTTGTCTAACCTGATAATCAACAATAGGGTTTCTGATCTGGAAGAAGACTAAAACGAATCCTGAAAATATGATCCATATCAAAAACACAATCAATAGCCAAAATCTTTCATAAAATAAGCAAATAAACGTAAAAAAAGAAACCTTTAGATTGAAGAAATCGCGAACTTAAAACAGGCAAAGGTTAAATCTTGAAAGCGAAATTCAACATTGAAATTAGAAACCCTAAGATGTGTAAGCACACAATAACGACAAAAAAGGTATTTTAGATTTGCGAAATTAAAAATTTTCCGAAACATAGGGTTTCGAATAAATCACGAATGCGTAAACCCTTCCAAAAATAGAAACCACAATTTGTAAAGAGGGTTTTTAATTTGCAGAAACAACAAATTCAAAAACTCAAGGAAAATAAAATTTTGAAATCAGAATTTTTGGATCTTTTTGAGAAAAAAATCAAATAAAGGTTTAAGATCCGGAAAAGAGAAGATGAAGAGAGAAACCTCCACAAATCAAAGAAACACAAAACCAAAAGAGTGTTTTGGGAATTGGAGAACCAATACCTTGAGATGATGATACTAGCCTTCGGAGAAGATGAAGGCGAGAGCAAAACAAACAAAATTGTAGTTTTGAGAAACAAACGACCGTTGTGATATATAAAGTCGGTGATCATGTATTGGGCTTAGGTCAACTTAAGCCCATCAACATCAGCCCAATATTTCAAATATAGATTGGGCTTACGTGAACATAAGCCCATATTTTAGTGAAACTATTGTTAATAAGGTGTGATCTATTGGGCCTTATAGGCTGTATCTAGGGCCAAAACTGGCTCCGATATTTAGACTTTCATCTAGATTGTCGAATGATCTGACGGCTAGAAATCGCCGCCGGCCATAACTTCAGAACCAAAACCCCAAAACCTCGGAACACAGAGGCGTCTTCTCGACGGAGCAAGAGAGAGAGAGATGCAAACAGTGAAAGCTCTGAGGAGAGTGACTGAACCCTTACAATGGGTTCGGTCTGCTTCTTATGGAAGAAGCTTTTCTGCTCTACCAAACTATTCCGCTTCAGATGCCGATATTGAAGATCAGGTTTTTTGGTTACTTTCTACACAGTTCTGGATCTTCTCTAAATGTGGTTTATCTGATAGTTTTTTTCTCCACATTCGCAACTTTATATAATTGATCACAAATGGGAATCTCGTGGCTTTATTTTCTGGAATGTTTATAGTATATGAGTTAGGGAATCACTTGATTGAATTCGAAGTTTAGTTATCTCTGTTCTCAATTTAGTTTGAACAGAACTATGTAATTGGTTCGATACTATATGCTTAGTGGAAGTTAATTTATGGTTCTCTCTTAAAGACTGTAGAGTTCTTTCAGGTTAAATGAAATCTCATTTCCTTTTTTATATAGATGGATATGTAAATGTGAATTTTGCTATAATTGAAGGTTCTGGTGGAAGGAAAAGCTAAATCAAGAGCTGCCATTCTCAATAACCCTTCTTCTCTCAATGCTCTTTCTGCGCCTATGGTATTGTCTCTTGCATAGTAATCTTCTTGAATATAAGAATATAATATTTTTATATCATTTGGATTTTGTTTATTTTGCTTCAAAATTGTTTGTCTTTCTAGGTAGGTCGGTTAAAGAGACTGTACGAGACATGGGAAGAGAACCCAGCTATTTCATATGTTTTGATGAAGGTATGGTACTTTCTAGCTTCATTGACAAGATTGGTTGCTGCTCCTCATTGGATCATGCGTCCCTCTAATGTATAATTATACGACGATCTCCTTATATTAAGTTACTGCTTTGTTTTTTCGTGAAGGGTAGTGGCAAAACGTTCTGTTCTGGTGCAGATGTCTTGCCTCTTTATCATTCAATCAATGAAGGTACATCTCTTTTATTAATTCTCATTGTTAATTACTTGGAAAGGTTTTTTGATTTCAGGGCTAGCCATTCCATAGCTTGAAGGTCCCTTTTCACCGAAGTTAATCTGGTGAAGTTACTGGGAAGAATTGCTGATGTATTGTCACTTTTCCATACGTAGGGGAATAATACTGAAGAACGTAAACTTTTTCTCCAGAACTTGTACCAGTTCGTATACCTCCAAGGAACATATTTGAAACCAAATGTGCGATCCTAGACTTTCCCTTTGTGTTATGTGTTTTACCAGATGGGATTAATTCGTGTGATTATAGTGACTAGAAAGATGTCAACTTGCTTCCACTCAGTAGATAATATGCAAGTGTTAAATTATTATGAGCTTTGTTTCCTGCTTTTTATACCTCAAGATTTTATTTTTTTACTGCAGATAGCTATAATGGATGGTGTAACCTTGGGTTGTGGTGGTGGAATTTCAATTCCAGGGATGTTTCGTGTGGCTACAGATAAAACTGTATGTGACTCTCTGTATTATTACGAATTACTGATCTTTAAGTTTGAATGGAAGCAATAATAGAAGAAAAGGTTCCTTTGACTGTTTATATAAGGACCCTACAGTCTCTTAAGATAATCAATTAAATTGGTTTCTCACCAACTGTGCGTATGCAGGTGTTTTCCCATCCAGAGGTCCAATTGGTTTTCATCCGGATGCAGGAGCTTCCTATTACCTTCCACGGCTTCCTGGTTATTTAGGTGAATTACACCCTTAGCTGATCCCTTCAATTCATCCATATTCTATGCTTATCTGTATTGTAAAATTATGGTTAAATTCGAGATCTATATCTGCTTGCCATTCAAATACTTGACTGCAACGTTTTGGTGTTTCTTAAGCGGATTTTGTGTTTAATTTTTCAGGGGAATACTTGGCTCTGACAGGGCAAAAACTTAATGGTGTTGAAATGATAGCCTGTGGTCTTGCCACCCACTATTGCTTACACGCGGTTTGATTCACTTTTCTTACTTTGTCTTACTCTGTTCTTTCCTCGTAAGCGCATTCCTTAAATTAGTTGTTATGGCAGAGACTTCCGTTAATCGAAGAGAGAATTGGTAAACTGTTGAGTGATGATCCTGCTGTCATTGAGGATTCTCTTGCTCAGTATGGTGATATCGTCTACCCTGATAGTAGCAGTGTACTGCACAAGTAACACTTTACCTTGTCTCATATCTTAAAATCTCTTTAAATTTCCCACAATCGTGTAACCAGAAAATTCTTGGTCAGGATTGAGATGATTGATAGATATTTTGGGCTTGATACGGTTGAAGAAATTATTGAGGCTATGGTGAGAGATCTTTGCCTACCATAGGCATGATATATTTCAATTCTGGGAGTCTTGATTGACTTCTTTAAGAGTTTTTGTCAAGTTCTAAGCTTTTATGTTTACCCATAGGAAAATGAGGCTGCTAATTCTTGCAATGAATGGTGCAAGAAAACTCTCAAACAAATCAAAGAAGCTTCACCTTTGAGCTTGAAGATTACTTTGCAATCTGTGAGTCCTTTTGATATACTTCTCTTTCTCAAAAAGAATTTCAATCTCTAACTCTAGCGGTTTCTTCTCTTCTTAGGTACGAGAAGGTAGGTTCCAAAAAAACACTACTTGATCAATGTCTTACACGGGAATACCGTATCTCTGTTTGTGGAGTCTCAAAGACAGTCTCTAATGACTTTTACGAGGTAAAAATATATCACCAATTTCTCAAATAAAGCATGATTATCTGCAATATTGAACACCTTTGCTGTTGATAGGGTATTCGAGCCCGTATGGTGGACAAAGACTTTGCTCCAAAGGTACATAAAAAACATAACAGCTTGACAACTCACGTTCGCAACTCCTTTTACTTATGTTCTTGTTCCAGGTTTTACTTTGTAATAATCTGTGGTTTGTTTCCTTTGAAAATTTCAGTGGGATCCTCCTCGCCTAGAAGACGTGAGCAAAGATATGGTGGGTTGCTACTTCTCGCCTGCCACAGAACTTGATGATTCAGATTCTGAGCTGAAGTTGCCAACAGCTCAACGAGAACCTTACTTCTGAAGAATCTACTGATAGTCATTACCTGCAATAAAGAATTCAACTGGCTTATTCTCAAATGAGATCCCTGCAATGACCTTTTGCTGTCGAACTTTTGTTTATTCCTCGCTAGGGCAGATATATTTATCTTCTTATTTAGGAGTGTCAGTTTGATAAGAAAAGAAAAAAAATAGAAGTGTCAAGTTTGTAACTGTCCTGTGATATTTTGTTTATTCATCATCTGTGAGAGGATTCCCTTATAATGTTGAAAGGCCAAGTTGCAGAATTTTAAAAGGAACTTGATTGGACACAGATAGTCCTACCCTTGACAGCGATTTTCAGGTGACATGCATTAGACAGGAACAGTGGAAAACTAGCTAAAAAAAACTGCACACAAATGCTAAAGAACTCTTGATACAAACACTTCCTCTTAATAGGTTCTTTGTCTGGAAAAACTGATGTTTCGAGCTTGCTTTCATAGATCTTGGAGCAGATCGTTCTGAACATGCGGAAGATTCAGGGTTGGACCACACTAGTCCAGGTCCAGCAGGTTCAGGAACACGCTGAGCAAGCAGGCGAGCTGCGTCTTTTCCACTATGAAAACCTCGGTTTCTTTCTCTTGCAGTCTGCGTTCAACACGGCTCAAAGCAGTCTCAAGCTCTAGGAACCCTTCTTGTGCCTTGTCTCCAGAAGTTCGTGTAGTTCATACGGACAAACTCCATATATTTCATCTGTCACCATTATCTCTGGTATATGATTCTTTGTGACCTCATTGGCCTACAAACACGCAAAGAATTACAAGTCAAAAATCAAGAGCCTGATTCATAATTGCTCAAATAGTTCAAAGGAAGTATAAGAAGATGAAAGGGATACTTTAACTTTGCTTTGTCTCTGAATCTGATGCTTCGTGTGTTTGTCCTCTGCTTTTTCTTCCAGAGGTAACTTACTTACCTCAGCCTGGAGTTTTGAATTGCGGTTTGTTCCTCCATAGTAAGCATCTGGTTTTGAGACCTCACACTCGGTGTTCACCTCTTGAAGAACGCTCGTTGATGACCCTTCGAAAATGGATGATGCCAGATTCGTAATGTCTTGAGGAGAAAAGAGACTATTCATTGGCAAATTTGCTGAGAGCCGAAAGAGCTACAATCATTACTGTAAACTCCCAGAGTTTAAGAAAATGCGTCTAGCTATTGGTGAAGATGCATTCATCGACATACAAGACAATTTCGCGGTTGGAGTTATGTTTAAATTGTCGGAGAGGAAGTATATGTGGGCCTAGAAAAGCTAGTCGATTGATTTATTTGTAATCAACCTTGATGTTAAAAGAACTAACGAGATGTTGGTATTGGTTGGTACCCCGCCAAATGAGGTTCCCCCTTCATGAAGTTGAAGAGATATATGGTCTGCCATGTGGTCTGGTCGTGGAAAGAGTAGATGTGGAGGCATCCCATGATGAGTTATGGGTTGAGTTACGCACGTATATTGTTGAAGGTCCAGACTACTATGAATTAGCAGCGGTGTCCAGAGATGTGTGGTGTATATATCTTTGATGTAGGTTTATGTATATGTGATGTAGGTTTTTGCGTATCTGTGATGTAAGTTCTTGCATAAATGTGATGTAGGTTTGTTTCATGATATGTAGATTTGTTTCATATTTATATATGTTTGAAGCATGTTATGTACGTTTGTGCTACGTAATGTAGGTTTGTGTTACATGATATAGGTTTGTTTTACGTTATGTAAGGCTTGTTTTTAAAATGTTGGCCCCTTTGTTTTCAGGAACTACACATTCGAGAAAAAGAGAATGTTAAGCCTCATTTTCGTTTTACATGTTGGAATTTTGGGTCTTCATCGAGGAAGTCAGATCCACTTAAAGCTGGTAAGATAGTGCTTAATGTGGAAAATTTTTTAGAGGTATTTGTGGGGTCGGGATGCCTTCTAATCCTTAATTAATTCCATCAAAGGGGCGTCATATATTGAGTTGACATACACTCTTACATGGTTGTGTCCATGAGTTGCTGATATGGGCATTGGAGTACATTGAAAGCCTTGGGAAGCTTTATGGTTCGCAGATAGAATTTGAAGACATATCGCTGCTCCGCTGGGATACATGCAGGTGTAAAGGATGAGATGCAGAACTCTAAAGACGCAAATGTATATAGGTTTATAAAATGTAGGTTTTTGAACATCTTATGTAGGATTAAATACGAAATTAATTTTTTTTTGCATATTCGTCTTGTTAAGAATATGGTCCACAAGCCAATGGAGAAAGTTTATCCTTTTTGGGAGGGGAAAACGTTGGGAGTCGTGCAGTCCACAATATGATTCATGAAATACTTGGAGAGGAAGTAGACGAGAGCTTTTGGGAGACGATCATTTCAAAGAAGAGGA
>JAKUCM010009687.1:0-17120 GCA_023374145.1 Lepidium sativum | reverse complement strand
TAGTGGATCGACTAACCAAGTCGGCTCACTTCATTGCGGTCAATAGGACGGATCGAGCTGAAAAGTTGGCCAAAATCTATATAAGGGAGATTTTTCGGTTGCATGGTGCACCGGCAAGCATAGTGTCAGATCGGGAAAGCGCTTCAGGCTAGGTTGGGGACTAGGATCCATATGAGTACGGCTTACCATCCGCAGACAGACGGTCAGTCAGAACATACCATCCAAACACTTGAGGATTTGTTGCGAGCAAGTGTGTTGGATTGGGGAGGTAAGTGGGATGAGCACTTACCTTTGGCCGAGTTCGCGTATATCAACAGTTATCACGCAAGTGTTGGAATATCTCCGTATGAGGCACTGTTTGGACGACCGTTTCGAACCCTTTGTGCTGGACTCAAGTGGGATAGCGAAGCATATATTGGTGAGATTTCGTAGAGGACACAACTGAAAAGTTGAGTATGGTCAAGCTCAACATGAAACAAGCCCAAGATAGACAAAAGAGCTATGCAGACAAGAGAAGGAAGGAACTTGAGTTCGTAGTTGGTGACTTGGTTTACCTTAAGACGTTCACATATAAGGGTAAGGAATTTTTGACCCTATCAGCTAAGTTAACACCAACGTATATGGGGCCTTATGAGATTTTGGAAAGGATTGGGAAGGTAGCCTATAAGTTAGCACTGCCTGTGGAACTGGATGCGTTTCATAACGTTTTCCATGTTTCGATTCTAAAGAAGTGCTTAGGCAATGGAGAACGAGTCGTGGTTGAACCTCCAAAGAACCTAAGGGAAAATATGACGGTTGAAGGAGTTCCAGTCCGGATACTAGATAAGAAGGCCAAGGCAGCCCGAAGGAAGAAAACCAGAATGGTCCAAGTCGAATGGGATTGCGATGGGAAATTGAGGTCACGTGGGAACCAGAAGTCAGAATGAAGGAAAATTTTCCTAAGTTATTTGAGAAGCAAAAGGCTGGACCATCCCAAGCCTAGATTCGAGGACGAATCCATTGAATTGGGGGAGACTTGTAACACCCGCGTTCCACGGACCCTTCGGGTGATTCCGGATGGGTTCGAGGAACAATGGAAGTTGTGTGGGAAAATAAGGGAAAGGCTGGGGTTTTGATCGAACAAGGCCAAGTGCCATTCGGACAAGGCCGCAGGAATTTTGGATAAGGCCGCAGGAATTCGGACAAGGTCGCGAGAATTTCGGACCAGGCTGCGTGAAGTTCAGACAAGGTCGCGTGAAATTCGGACCAGGCCGTGGGAAGTTCGGACCAGGTCGCGTGAAATTCAGAACAGGCCGCGGGAAATTCGGACAATGGAGTGACAATGTCCGAACGGGTAGTGAAATCGGACAGGAAGTGAGGTGTTCGGACAGGAAGCGAAATGTTCGGACATGAAGTGAAGTGTTCGGACAAGGAAGTTGAGTGTCCGACTGAGGGAGTGATAGTGGACTTGATCTAATCCAGTCCGGGACATAAGTGTCCAGCGGGTTGGACTTGATCTAATCCAGGTGGGCTCGAATTTGTCCCACCTTGGGTGAATTACGGTTAGGGTTTCTCACCCAAAACCCTATAAATAGGGATAAAAATTGCCGCAGCCTAAAAATCATCAAGAAAATCTCTAAGAAAGATCAGAATCATTGCGAAAGAACTCTAAGACCGATTTTTACCGAATCGAGCAAGGGAAAGAGCGGATCGAGAGCGATCAAAACCGGATCCGAGTAACTTGATTGGCAATCACATCAAGAGGTGTCAGAAAAGGCTAAGGAAAAGGTGAGTTTTCGGGACCGTTGAGGTGATTCTTGGTTCGTTTTGGGCAATAGTGGGATTAAGTCTTAGATGGGTTAGGATTGCATGATTGATAGGATGAATATGTACTGTTTTCCGTTCATGATTGGTGTTTTGGTTGATTCGGGTGAATCCGAGTAATTGAGGCAACAGATCTGATCGGACTCTGAGTATATGAGTATGCTGGACTCTGTGCATGAATAATGCTATCTCTGACTTGATTGCTTGTTGTTTGATACGTATCTGGTTTGGCCTAGTGGGACGGAATGACCGACTCACTAAGCAAATTCGTTTGCTTACTCAGTCTGCGTGATTGTAGGTGATTTACCCAAAGACCGTGAAAGTGGCTAAGTAGGAGCGAGACCGAGGCGAGAAGGAGGAAGGGTGAAATAAGACTGGGATAACTAGGTCTAGACACATTTAAATTTGAACATTCTTGCAAACTTGTTGTACTAGAACCTCTAAAGTTGGTTTACGCATACGTTTTAGGCTTATAAATTTGTCAAAAACCCAAAAACGACTAAGTAAAGAAAGAACCTAAAAATGACTAAGTGTTTGGTCCGCCCAAGGCCAAACTGAATCGAATCCGGACGTAGACATCTCGAGTTAGGGTGTCACACTATGTCTCCTCAAATGACAAATGATCATATGATAGGCTATGCCTCCACAAATGACAAATGATCATATGGAAGGTTATGCCTCCTCATCAATGTCTTTAATTTTCGAGAAGACATTTACAAATTATTTTAGAAAAACAATAAATTATAAAATGTTCCAAAAAAATTTACAAAACGTTCATGGATAATGGTTTGTCAAGAAGACAACCATTACATTTTTAGTTATTATTATTTTAGTTAAATGCCGAATATGTGATTATCTATCTCTATAAATTTAATTAATTCATGATAATGATATTATTGATAAAAAATAATTTTTAATAAATTTACTTCAACTATATTTTCTAACGGTTATGAAAGAAGAATTAAATAATAATACATATATACCCAACGGCTCTAAACATTATTACCAACGGCTATATACAATTTTTTTCATCTATAAATAAGCCCATTATTCTCTAATATCTTTACTCAAAAATTATCTTCCCCATCACAAAAAAATATTTATTTGGATTTTAATTATTTATTTGGTTACAATTATTTCTTCAATTTACGAGCTCTTTGTTTTTGAACACACTCACGAAGAATTTTGGATAGCTGTTGGTCTGACTATTTGTGCTTCAAATATCCTTATATTCGCTTGTTTGTTTCATTTTTTAATACGTTATTCTATAATAATATTGCGTCGAATATTTAATAAAATTTTATTATTATTTTTATGCAGTAATTATATCAAATTTGGCTATACATGAAATCACCGCTCTTGATATATCGGGAAACAATTATATGAGATGGGCAGTTGCAGCAAAAATGCATCTTCGAGGAAGAAAACTCATCGATACCATCGATAAATTAAAAACGACTTCACATGAGCAAAAGGCTAATCCTATGATTTGGTACACCATATCCACGATGATTTAAAGGATGAATATATAACAAAATAAGATCCTACAGATCTTTCACAATCACTCAAAGATAGGTTTGATCACCAGAAATATGTGATCTTACAGAAAGCTAAACATGAGTGGTTAAACCTCTGATTTAAGGACTACAGAAGTGTAAGTGAATATAATTCCGCTCTGTTCGGAATCACCTCGAGGATAATGTTATGTGGAGAGAGAATAAGTGAATATGATATGATAAAAAAAACTCTTCAAACATTTCATCCTGGAAATGTAGTCTTGCAACAACAATACCGGGCTAAGGGATACACACCGTATCCATAATTAATGCAAGTTCTCCCTGTAGCAAAAGAAAATAATAAACTTGTAATGCTAAGCCATCAATCTCGTCCTACTAGATCAGCATCATTCCCAGAAGCGAATGTTACATCATCAAATTATAATAATTATGGACGTGGACGCGGCCGTGGTAATAATCACGGTCGTATACGAGGAGGATATGGACATAGACATAAACGTGGATAAGGAAGAAAGTACTGTCCTAATGATTTCAACAATGAAATGAATAATAAAATGTCAAAGGGAAAGAAAGTTGGAAAAAGACAACATGAAGAAAGTTGCTATAAATATGGCATGAAAGGGCATTGGTCGCGTACTTGCCGTACGCCAAAGTATTTTGCCGATCTACACCAATAGTCACAAAAGAAAAGGAGAAAACAAAAGGAAACCAATTTTGTTGATGGCAATGTTGGACATTCTTTTAATAATGAAGCAGGATCTTCTTTTGACCGTGATGTCGAGCCGCCTTTTGATGGCATAAATAATGATACATATCTTGATGTGGCTGATTTCGCTGTTGATTCTATTGATATCTACGATAGCCAAAGAGACTCAAATCTTCTTGCAGAAGAAATATGACATAATGTTTAAGTAGTTTTGGTTGCCTAATGTTGTTTTCTATCTTGTATTTGTAAAATAGTTTGTAATGTAATATAAAGTTTCTTTTTATATTAACGGATCTTCTTCTAAATATTTTCATATCAGAAAATGTTGATATGCGAAAACAAGGATGAAGATATTTTTCTGGCAGAGAGTGATACAACGCACACAATTATTATATATAAAAAATATTTCTATTCCCTTCAAATGAACATTCCTTAATAAGAGAAAAATTTTTCGATCTATTGTCATAACACCTAAACATGTAAAACCGTTGGTTATAATTTGGTATTTGTTCGAAAAAGAAATGAGAAAAATGAGGTAACAAGGTATAAAGCCCGACTTGTTGTCCAAGGTTTTTCTTAAAGACCGGGAATTGATTATGAAGAAACATATTCTCCGGTAATGGATGCAATTACCTTGAGATTTCTGATGAGCCTAGCGGCATCTAAAAATCTAGGAATGCATCGAATGAACGTTGTGACAGCATATATATTTGGATAACTTGTTAATGATATATGTATATATATATATATATGAAAATCCCATAAGGATTAAAGATGCATGAAGCATTGAACTCAAAATCCAAAGAAATATGTTCAGTCAAATTACAACGATCACTTTATGGATTAAAACAATCCGGACGCATGTGGTATAATCGTTTAAGTGAATATTTGTTGAGTAAAGGGTATACCAACAATGCAATATGACCTTGCATGTTTATCAAGAAATCTATATCTGAGTTTGTGATCATTGTTGTATATGTTGATGACTTGAACATAACTGGTACTCAAAAGAAAATCGATGAGACAAGAACTCATATGAAGAAAGAGTTTGAAATGATAGATCTCTGACACACAAAAATTTTTCTTGGACTCCAGATCGAACATCTTCAAAATAGAATTTTTGTACATCAATCAAATTATACAAAATTGATATTAAAACGCTTTTGTATAGATAAAACGACTTCTTTGAGTACTTCAATGGTCAATAGATCATTGAATGTCGATAAAGATCCATTTTGACCTTGTGAAGATAACAAAGAGGTATTAGGTCATGAAGTACCTTATATGAGCGTTATTGGTGGACTCATGTATCTTGCAAATTGCACTAGACCAGATATAGCATTTGCTACATATCTGATTGCTAGATACAGTTTATCACCCCGTGCAGGCATTGGAATGGAATAAAACATATATTTCGTTTTCTCCATGGAACAATTGATTTGGGATTATTTTATAATAAAAATTCGAGTGTCGATCTAGTTGGTTTTGCAGATACGAGCTATTATCAGACCCACATAAAGCTCGCTCACAAACCGGATTTGTTTTCATAATTAGAGGTACTGCAATTTCTTGGCGTTCCCAAAAGCAGACTCTGGTTGCTACCTCCTCAAATCATGCAGAAACAATTGCACTAAACTAAACATATAGAGAATGTATGTGGCTCAGGTCCATCTCAATACATACAAGAAGCAAGTGGGATAGTCATAGATAAAAGACCAACAAAATTATTTGAAGACAATGCCGTTTTCGTCGCCCAAATCAAAGAAGGTTATATTAAGAGCGACCGAACAAAATATATTCCCCCAAGATTTTTTCTCTTACACACGAGAACTTGAGAAGAATCAAGAAGTGGATATTCAATATATACGATCAGCAGACAATACAACAAATCTATTTACAAAAGCACTTCCCACTACAACATTCAGAAAATATGTTCATAGTATCAGAATGCGTCAACTACGAAATTTATGATATCCATCATTTCAGGGGAAAATTACGTCATTGTGCTATTTTCCCTCGTCATGGTTTTTCTTCCCATTGAATTTTTTCATAACAAAATTTTTAATGAAGCAATGCGTAATATATAATTAGTAATAATTAACTAAAGAGAAGTGTTATAGATATATAGATAATAATAGAAATAATAATTACTTATCTTAAAATATCTATAATATTTTAGTATATTTTACTTAGTATATATATATATATTATGGTCTTTATATGTACACAATAAAACGAAAAAAGAGAATAATACAAAAACAATCAGTTCTTCACAATCTCTTATAAGTGCTCTCTTTTTCTCTCTTTTTCTATTTCATCTTCCATACTAACAATATTTAACAATATAATATATATATATAGTTATTTTATAACATACTAATAATATTTTATAACAAACTTAAGTTTTTTCACACCCACATTATATAATGTTATAGCTTAGGCTTTTGATAAGTTGTATGGGAAACATATTTCACCATCAATGAATTTTAGATTCAAACAATCATTTGATAGCTGTAGTTTTAAATTAAGAAAACAGTTAATGACTCCCAACATTGAAAGATAAAATACTATTTATCGATCAAATTAACAAAACGGTCAAACAATTCGTCCAACTACACAAATTAATTATCTAAGGTCTTGTAAAATATCATAAACTATCTGAATCCTAAGAAATCAAATCCTCACTTAAATTCTGTAAAATTACAAATGGTCATCCAAATTCTAATGTTCTCTAATCCAAAAAATTGTACAACTAGAGATCAAGATAAATGACAGCTATGAAGATTCAGATGCAAACGAAAAAAACTTTAATGACAATATAATTGGACTATACTCCACGTGGGCACCACTCAAAATATAATAATTTATTACAATGTAATATCTTCTCACCAAAATCTAAGTAACTAAAAGACTAGAACTGTGCACAAAAGCATCACTCCATCTCACTTTCTGACATAACGACATCTGTTTTGTCCGGCGCGTATACTCCACTTCCCTTGAACCGCGCGTGTTACAATTACCAAAGCTCTCTCTAATTTTAATTTCATCCACCAAACCTCTGCGCTCACACCACTTCCTCCCCTCTATCCACTCACTTCTCTGTTCTTCTCTTTACCAATCTCATGACCTAACTCAAAATAATGGCGAACTTTGTTTCCATTTCCCATTTTACCCTTCCTCTGTTAGCTTATTTACTCCTTTTATCCTCCACCGCCGCAATCAATGTCACCGCCGTGCTCTCCGCCTTCCCTAACCTCTCTTCTTTCTCCAACCTCCTCGTCTCCTCCGGCATCGCAACCGAGCTTTCCGGTAGAAACTCACTAACACTCCTCGCTGTTCCAAATTCTCACTTCTCCTCCGTCTCTCTCGATCTCACGCGCCGATTACCTCCATCAACACTCGCAGATCTCCTCCGTTTACATGTTCTTCTTCAATTCCTCTCCGATTCCGATCTCCGTCGTATCCCACCGTCTGGCTCCACTGTCACTACTCTCTACGAAGCTTCTGGTCATACATTCCTTGGATCTGTAACTGGATCCGTTAACGTGACTCGTGACCCGGCTTCAGGAGCCGTCACAATCGGATCTCCAAACTCCTCAAACGTCACCGTTTTAAAGCTTCTAGAAACTAAACCTCCGAACATAACCGTCCTCTCCGTCGATGCTCTCCTTATTCCCTCTGGAATCGATATCACTACATCGGAAACTCTCACTCCACCGCCGACTTCAACATCTCTTTCCCCTCCTCCCGCTGGAATCAATCTCACTCAGATACTAATCAATGGACACAACTTTAACGTCGCTCTCTCCCTCCTCGTCGCTTCCGGAGTCATAACCGAATTCGAAAACGACGAACGCGGCGCAGGAATCACCGTCTTCGTGCCTACCGACTCCGCCTTCTCCGATCTCCCTTCAAACGTCAACCTCCAATCATTAGAGGCGGAGCAAAAAGCCGTCGTGTTGAAATTCCATGTCCTACATTCATACTACACACTCGGTTCACTAGAATCAATAACCAATCCGGTTCAACCGACATTAGCCACTGAAGAAATGGGAGCCGGGTCATACACTCTCAACATTTCCCGGGTTAACGGGTCAATCGTAACGATCAATTCGGGTCTTGTTTTAGCAGTTGTGACACAAACAGCATTTGATCAAAACCCGGTTTCTGTTTTCGGAGTATCCAAAGTTCTTTTGCCAAAAGAATTGTTTCCGAAATCGGGTGAACCCGTAGCCACAGCTCCTCCACATGAGATTTCTTTATCACCGGAAAGTTCCGATGAGCAACCGTCGCGATTAGTATCGCCACCGCGTGAGATAATTGCATCCGGCGCGGTAAAAAAGACTCGAGGTTTCTTGATCTTATGGTGTATAGCATTTTGTTATGTCTTGGTATGATTATTATTTTTTTCTTCCCTTCTAAAAGGGCTTTATTTATTTATTTTACTGGATTTTTTCCACAAGTATTTTTAAAAATCTGTTTACGTCATATATGTTGAAGTCCAGGAAAAAACAAATCACCTTCCCATGTAAATTTGGATTTAATGGGCCTTTTGGGTAAAACCCATGTCTGTTATACAAATATTTTCATTTAACATGAGTGTTATTCCACCACTAATTTAATCGATCTCTGGTAAAAACAGTAACTGAGAGAGGGTTCCAGGTCAATTGAATTTTATATTATTAAATCCAATATTTTGTAAATGAAAATGGAATCGACTAAATTGTTTAAAATAAGTAAATAAATCAGTGGAATATTGTAAGTGCGTGACAGGTGCAAGAGTGGGTCCCAGAAAACTTGACACCGACGGTCCAGATCAGTTATTAAGAAGGTCAATTACTCGCTAGATATTCGGGGTGTTAATAGCCGTCGGATCTTGAGATCCAGTTTCGATAGCGCGCGTGGGAATGTACGGCCAGATCTACTGCTTCGTTTATAGTATTCACACACTTCACTGACTCCGTGAAAGAGAAGAGAGTCATTTATACTCAGTCGTCACTCCCTCACATTAGCACCGTATCATTCTTTCTTATTACTTTTTTCCATAGTTATTTTCTTTTAGATAGTGGAGCTTGGAACGAATTTTTCGATAAACAATATCATGTTTTAATTTTCGATCACCACAATATATTATTTACAAATAGGTAAAATAACTGAAATAAATCGAAAAAACAAAAAGGTAGTATATCCTAAGTTTGAATCATCACCATAAAAATCTCTCTTAACTATGTAGAAAAAGATATTATTTAAAGAGTACTCGGTTTTTAATTGTTTTGTAAACAATACGTGTTAACGCTCTCCAATCTTGATATGGCCGGTTGTGTATGCGAGTATTATGCACCCTCCATATATCGTAAGTAACTGTTTGAATTGCATCTAAGCAAGCACCATATAAAGCTTGTTACGCCTAGTCCCGGTCAAGTCTGCAACAGAATTATGCCAATTGGGAGTGAGTGCTGAACCAAGAAGGTTTCCAGCAAGGTCGAATCAGATGGCCAATGCATTGGACAAAAAAAATTTATTGTTTCATATCTTTCTCCACAAAGAAATGCATCTATGTTCATCTGCCATGCATGGATTTTGTAACCCATGGCTAACCTATCATGCATAGCTAGCCATACGATAAAATTGTGAAAATTAGTGACTCATGTGACCTTAACTTGGACTCCACAAATTGATTCTCAACTATGTTTTGCTGAGAAATGGTTGTTGTAATTATCTTGACAGTCATGCCACAATAATGTGGCATTTGGATTAGAGATGGCATAAAACGAATATATAAGTCAATAACTGGTAAGTTTTCTTGGATTTGCTCAGCTGAGCAACCCTGTATTGAAGACAACCACATGAATACCTTATAAAGGCAAGACAAGATAAGACCTAAATCAAGCCCACTAAATAAATCAAGACAGTTCCAATTACAGACTGGAACATCAAGGCCAACAATGCTTTTGGTATCTTAAATACAACAGAGACAAATTAAGCACATGTTTGAACTAAGGTTTTATTCATTTGCATATAAATATACCTCTTATCTCTTGTATAAACTTATGAAAGGATATACAACAAAAAGCTTTTCTTCATATTGCCTCCTTACTTTCATGGTTTCAGACTAATGGATTCAAAAGTTCTAGATCCGTACCCTCAACCTATTCTCAACATCACGAATTGTGTGACCATCAAACTCAGTGAATAGAATTACACCTTACGGAAGAACCAATTTGAATTTTTCCTCTTTAGCCAAGGTTTGTTTGGGTCTATTAATGGTAGCTCCCAGCAACCCAGCTCTACGATTCATGCTCCTATAACCAATGGGAAAACCATTAAAGAGATTTTGAACCCTGATTTCCAAGCTTGGGAAAGGTCATACCAAGTAGTAAAGGCGTGGCTTTTGGGCTCTTTCTCTGAAAATCTTCGGAGACATGTTGCTAAGGCAAAAACTGCTCATGAGGTATAGTTTTTTCTCGAGAAACACTTCAACAAAGTCTCATCTACAAGACTCTTTGAACTTCAAAGAAGACTCCAGACTGCAAATAAGGCAGAAAAATCTTGTGGAAGAGGAAACTCATCATACTCTACGCGGGGGAAGAGGATTTCACCCTCAAATCTCTGCCTTAAATGTGCAGTCTCCAAACAACAATGGAGATTGCCCTATCTGTCAGATCTGTAGCAAAGTTGGACACCAAGCACTCAAACGTTGGCACCGGTTTGACAACTCATATCATTATGATAACTAGGCACGAGTTCTTGCTACTATAAGGATAACAAATGTCAGAGATCAAGGTGGACAAGAATGGTACGCTGACACTAGAGCTACTGCTCATGTTACCAACTTTGCTCAACAGTGGCCATATCAGGGATCAGATACAGTGATGGTAGTTTCATTCCTATCACACACACACTGGTTCCACAAGTCTTCCATCAACCTCAAGTAATATACCATTAAAGGATGTTTTTACACAACAACAAGCAACATTAGATGAGGTGTGGTATAAGAATCTTGGTCATCCCAACTCTCTAGTCATACAACAACTATCAACAACAAAGTCCATCATTATCAATAAACAAACCAAGAGAATGTGTGAATCATGACAACTTGGGAAGAGTTCAAGACTTCCCTTTTTTAGTTTTTTTGTAGCTATGAAACCATTGGAAAAGATCCACTGTGACCTATGGGGTCCTTCACCAATTATATTTATGCAAGGCTTTCATTACTATGTAGTGTTCATTGACAAGTACTCTAGATTTTGTTGGTTTTCATCCCTTAAGCAAACTCTGATTTTTGTACAATGATCGGATTTAGTCTTTCCAATGCAATGGATAAGGTGAATTCATAGGCAAAGTTTTCACTCAGCACTTAGAACAGTCAGGGATCAAATGGTTAATCTCCTGTCCCTATACATCTCAACAAAACAGATTGGCTGAAAGAAAGCATATGCACATTGTCATGTTAGGATTTTTATGCTCTTTCAAAGTATGATGCCTTACAAATACTAGGTAGAGGCCCTCATTAAAGCAAATTTCCTTATAAATTTGCTTATATCATTAGTCTCTGAGCATAAAAATAGCCTGTTTGAATACCTTAATGGTTCAGTTCCAGATGACACTTCATTAAAGACCTTTGGATGTGCTTGTTATCCCCTTCTTAGAGACTACAATCAAAACAAATTTGACATTTAATCTCTGAAATGTAAAGTCCTTGGATACAAAGAAAAATACAAAGGGTATCGCTGGCTCCTTTCAACAACATGCATAGTCTTTATAAGTCGCCATGTACTCTTTGATGAGTCTCAATTCCCATTTATTAATCAATATTTTAGCAAATCTGAACACCAAAATACCCTTATGTTCAATGCTTGGTTACATGAAATACTTGAGCAATCATAGTCAGTCACAATTGTCAAAGACAACTCTTCTCATATTGCTTATAAGATTCCAATGTCAAACACTGCAACAAAAACAACTCCATGAGTCACATATACTGCTCCACCTTAGCGTCTATCATAACCAGCTCCAACTGCCTCAACACCTGAGATCACTTAATCTCACTTTCCACTTGCATTTCGAATTTTCGACACAAAGAATTGAGATGATTCAACCGTTAGTGAGAAAGAAAGTCATGGGTGTACGATATGCTTAGAACCATGTTCTATAGGCAACATTTTGTCCTCTTTACTTGGTGGAGCAAATACATCTGCAAGTTCTCAGACTCAATTTGAAATTGCAACTCAACAACAAAACCCGATGGTCACTCCAAAGATGGTGTTCAAAAACCAAATCCTCGCTCTGCTCTACTCATACAACATACATCTTATCCCGAACCTCGCACTGTTAGTGCTACCTTTAAAGGATGAAGGTTGGACAGACGCAATGACAGAAGGGATCGACAACTGTATTATAACTAGAATTTATTATGTGGTTCCACGAGAACCAAATATGAATGTTTTAGGAAGTAAGTGGGTATTCAGAACAAAATTGAAGGCAGATGGAAGCTTGAACAAACCAAGAGCACGAGCTGTTGCCAAATGCTTTGAATCAGGAAGAAGGCATAAACTATTATGAAATATACAGTCTTGTTGTCAGAATAAAAACTGTCAAATTTGTACTACATCTTACAACAACTTTCAGCTTGGACATCACACAAATGGACGTTAGAAACAACTTCCTCCATGGCGACTTAAATGAAATAGTGTACATGATGCAATATGCAGGTTTCGTTGATCATGCCTTGAGGACAAATCGCTCTGTAAAAGAGAAGTACATAGCTGTAAAAACCGACATGAGTAAAGCCTACGACCGTGTTGAATGGAATTTTGTTCGAATTCTTTTACAAAAGTTGGGTTTTAGCGACACATGGATTAAATGTATAATGTTCTGTGTCACAAGTGTGGAATATTCGGTTTTAGTAAATGGGGTGCCGAGAGGTAGGATTATACCTAACCGATGACTCAGACAAGGAGACCCAATGTCCCCTTATATCTTTGTCTTATTACAGAGAGGTCTTTTAACTGGACTTTCAATTGCCAGAACTAGTCCATCAATAACACACTTGTTGTTTACAGATGATAGTCTATTCTTTTGTAGAGCCACAAAAGAGGAAACGCAACAGATTTTAAGGATACTTAGAGACTACGAAAAGATTTCGGGACAACAAATAAATTTCAAGAAATCCTCGGTTCAATTTGGGCAGGGTATATCGGTAGCTGACTGATTGGAGATTCATAAGATGCTGGGAATACATAATGTGGGTGGTGCTGGCTCATATTTAGGATTACCGGAGAATATAGGAGGAGCAAAAACGAGAGTTTTTGCGTATGTGAGAAACCGATTAAAGGAAAGAATAAATAGTTGGTCTCCGAAATTGTTATCAAAAGCATGTAAAGAGGTGCTTATTAAATCAGTACTCACAGCTTTACCGACATATGAATGCCGCTATTGCGGATTTTTGGTGGACTAATTCACAGATGACACGTGGTATTCACTGGCAGAAATGGAAGGTCGTTTGTCGACCTAAGGCCGAAGGGGGTCTGGGGTTTCGGGTTTTCGAAGACTTCAACTCCGCACTATTAGCTAAACAATTATGGCGACTTACAGATTATCCGGACTTGCTGTTTAGTAAAGTTATGCGAGGTAGATATTTTAAAGATACAAGTCCGTTGGTAGTCAACCGGGGCTAATCCCTCGTATGGATGGCGAAGCATTTTATCGGCAAGAACATTAGTGAGGAGGGGTGCGATCAGGAAAATAGGGGATGAGTCACAGATAAAATTTTGGGTGGACCCTTGGATCCCAGACGTAATACCTAGACCGGCTCTAGAGGTACCTGTTAATCTCTACCTGAGCCTTATGGTGGATCAGTTTATAGACCACTGAACGGGTACATGGAAGGAGATCTTAGTGAGGCAGTATTTTGACCCATTGGATCTTCAATTAATATTAGGAATTCCGATATCACGCAAGTCACGACAAGATTTTTGGGGATGGCATTTTACTAGGAATGGAAGATACTCTGTCAAATCAGGTTACCTCGCGGAGAAAGAATTCTCCTAGAGGGCCATGCTAAGTTCCAGACCGAGTTTCCGAGCTTTATATGAGCAGGTGTGGCGAGTAGACACTCCGAATAAGATTAGGCATTTTTTATGGCAAATCTTATCTGGGAACATATCAGTCAAAGGAAATATGATGACTCGGGGGATCAAGTGCGATCCAACGTGTTCACGATGTGGAGCAGAGAAGGAGACCATCAACCATGTCCTTTTCAATGTCCGCTAGCTATACAGACATGGGCATTATCCGAGATTCCATCTGCCATAGAGGTATTCCCGGGGAAATCTATTTGGTATAATCTGGACTATTTATTTTGGAGGCTACCGGAAAGAGGGGACATGAAAGTTTTTCCGTGGCTGATTTGGAACCTGTGGAAAGCACGAAATGAACATTGATTTTCGAACACTACAAGCGATCCGCGTAACATTATTACACGAGCCTCAGGAGAATTTGCAGAATGGATGGAAGCTCGGATTACAGTCTCGATACCACGCTTCCGATTAATGCATCAAACAGGGGACTATAAATCAGATTGGATTTTCCCATCTACAACCAAATCAGGGTTCACGGGTTACAAGTGCTTAGTGGACGCTTCCTGGAAAACGTTGGACCTTAAATCGGGGTTAGGATGGTTCGAATTTCCAGATCCAGTAGAGGGTGTTTGTTCCGGAGCAAGGTGTATTCATCGAAGTTTATCAGCGCTACATGCAGAGATCGAGGCGATTCTTTGGGCAATGGAGTCAATGATAGAAATCCAAGCTTTGGAGGTGGAGATGTCGACATACTGTGAGATGGTGCTCGAGGTCTTCGCAAAACCGGAGGAGTGGCCAGCTTTTCTTCCTTATCAAGAAGATTTTTCACGACTTTGCTCTTCATTTTCTTTCTTTTTGCTTTCTACTATTCTACGCATTCTCAACTATAGAGTTGATGCTTTTGCAAGGTTTGTTCGCGAGACGGGGTATAGTTGAGTGTACTCAGACTATTGTGCACCAGTACCTTATATGAGATTCCCGTTAATAATAATAAAAAAATTAATATAAAATGAACTTATTTGCTCCTAATTAAATAAATAAAATATTAAATAATTTGAAATTTAATAGAGCATAATAAAAAATTTAATATTCTTTTTTTTAATTTTTTTTTTTAATTGTAGAATGATACGAAATGAAGGAAGTATTGTTTAACAATTAATGAAGAAGAAGAAGAAAAAACTCTAGAAGAAAAGCATTACTGAATTTATATAAATGGGATCACATCAGATCGGTTAGGCAATGAATATAGTAGAGAAAAAACGGTAATTGGATCAAAATTGCTGACTTTTCCAATGAGTCATTCAAATTTTCAAACTCAGGACCTTTGGAATGACAGATTTGGACTATTCTTGATTAAATAAAACGTTTTATTTAATTTTGTTGGCCCAATCAATCTTAAAATAGATACAGGTTTCTGAACTAACACCTCAACACTTGTAGAAAACATCTCTCTCTTTCATTCTGTATCTCTTTTTTTTTTTCCATATGTGATTATTGAGAATAATCTGAAGAAACATGTCGATGATGAGCAAAGATCGAAGCAGCATAGCCATGGGAACACCATCGTTTCATGAGATGAAGAAGCAAGCTTCTTTTTTCTTCAAACAAAAGCTCAAAACGGCGCGTTTAGCTCTCACCGACGTCACTCCTCTTCAATTGTTAGTACTGAATCTTTTTGTTATGTGATCTATAGATTATTAATATCTAACAGAGCTAAATGATTTTTCTGTGTTTAATTTATGATATCAATTGAAGAATGACTGAGGAAGCTACGGATGGTGAATCATGGGGACCAAATACACAAACTTTAAAATCCATTTCAAAGGCTGCTTTTGAGTTTGAAGATTACCTACAGATCGTCGATGTCTTGCACAGAAGGTTCCATAATTCATGATTCAATATGTTAATCTAAACAAAATAAAAAATTTCATTGGTTAAATCAGCGATTGATCTAGGTAAACATATTGTATTTCAGAGTTATGGAGCTTTTCGTTGTTGTTGTTTGGTGTTTACTAGATTGACAAGGTTTGATAAGAGATATTGGAGAATGGCTTATCACTCACTAATAGTTGTTGAACATTTGCTCACTCATGGACCAGAAAGTGTATCTGATGAGTTTCAAGGTGATAGAAATGTTATCTCCCAAATGAAAACTTTCCAACTCATCGATGAGAAAGGGTAATGATGGTTTCAACGTTTTAAGGCAGATCAATGTTTGGTCTGAACAGAAAATCTGTTTGCAGTCTGAATCTTCTGAGACGATTTGAGTTTTTGGCAGGTTTAATTGGGGGTTATCTGTGACAAAGAAAACAGAGAAGGTTTTGAAGCTACTTGAGAAAGGAGAATTGCTTAAGGAAGAGAGGAAGCGAGCTCGTGAATTGTCTCGAGGGATTCAAGGTTTTGGTAGTTTGAACCACAAGTCTGCAACTCATTGTATGTCAGAGAATGAACTCCTAAAAGATTCTACGATCTATAGGAAATGTAATTCCAACTGTACAAAAAAGCATAATGAGGATGATAACCAAGAGATCAATCCGATGGTTTCTCCTAATGAAGCTGGTTACTCGCATCAGCAGCCTGTTACCGATCTAAACGAGGAATCTGGGAAGGGTATGAAAGAAAATATGAAGCCTGAAGATGATGAGACTACAGAGGTAAACCCACTTTTGGGATGTAATAAAAAGGAGGGTCAAGAAGTAGCAGAAGAAGACGAGAACCATCCATTTACTAATGGTGAAAATAAGCACACAGTAGTCTCATTGCTTTGATGAGAACACAAACTGAAAAGAGTTGAATGAATCGCGGTCTGTATAAGAGTTATAGAGAAAACTCAGAAGTAGATATATATACACATATATAACAATAATACTTCTTGTAGTACTGGTCTGTTTTCAACTTAATTTGTTCGAAAGCAAGATTAATATAAAGCCGAATATTTCTCAGAGTTCATGGGGATCTCATTGTCAATACTAAAGGCTTAGACGTCGCTGAGAACTACTTCAACAAGTTGAACCC
>JAKUCM010009686.1:0-16638 GCA_023374145.1 Lepidium sativum | reverse complement strand
GAAGAAGAAAGAGCAAGGAAGAATCGAATTTGATGAATTTTTTTTATAAAAATATTATTAAAATGACCTTTAAAAAATATTTTATATATTAGTGTTCTATACAAAATTAGTTAATACAATATCTATTTTTATCAAAAAAATAAAAAAAGAATTTTAATATATCTAGAAAAAATCTATGTTTTTGAAAAGAATTTTTGACTTTGATTTTATTTTTTATTAAAACTTATATTGAAAATAGAGTTAGAGGAAGAGAAATGAAAAAGAAAAAAATTTATATAAAAATAGTAAAATGAAAAATATTGTATAAAATATATTAAATATCAACGAATTTCGGGTGTTATGCTATTTGATGAATTATTGTTATTTTTTGTGTGTGCTATTCTTGCTAATTTCCCTAAACTATATCATCAATAAATTGTCCAAGAATAAACCAAATAATTTTTTAATATTTTATTTAGTTTTGTACTTTATATAATTTACCCATTTGTGCTTGTTTACTAATCGAGTCAACTAGTTCTAATAAAATAAGGAATGAATAATACCATTGACTTTACCAATTTGGAAGATTACATATAGTATCATATATTATGGTAGAAAAATAACGCCTATAAATGAATTTAGGCAAATAGATGGCTTGTTTGCACGTACGTTTGACTAAAATATTTGGACCTTATATTATTATGTTAATATTGGTACATTATATACAGTGAATTGAACGAAAAATAAAAGACATATTTTTTCCTCCTAATTTTTTTTTTCTTTAGGGCTAAATTCCTTAAAGTATTGTCAATTTGAATATTGGTGATAACATTATTTTAGCATAAATTCTTATTTTAAATTGTTTTCCTAACAGAATTCTTAATTTTTCATACGTTGGAATATGGTGATAGTTTAAAATGTTTACTTAATCATTATCGTACTGGAAACAAATAAAATAACGTTATCTTACTTAAAAAAAGTAATTTATAAAAACAAGAAAACTAAAAGTTTTGTCATTCAATTCATAATTGTGAGAGGTGACGTATATTCCACTTGAGATCCATTTCTTTATATGAAGTACCAAATTGTCTGAATGGGACAAAGTCAATAGACTCAATACCATCCATATGTATGTTTGGGCATTATTATGGTAGTACGATCATGTTCAATCACGAGAAAAAAAAAATATTTCATTTTCAATTAATTTCTAATCATGTTCAATTTATTGCACCAAAGGGCTTTTTCCTTATTTTAAAATCTTATTATTTCAATGAATATATTGGTAAGTCGAACCTCCCTTTTTATTATCCTTCATTTAAATTGTCAAGAATATTTCTTACAAAACTTGAATGATTTCCGGTTTATATGTTCATTTACCAAACATAATAAAGAAACCGACAAAACCAAAGTAGAACCGATTTAACTAATCCTAAGATAAACTAATCAATTGATCACTCTTTTTAAGTTTTTTGGTGTTAATAACTCAAGGCCATGTGAAATATGCAGTGTGTGAGATGTTAAATCACGTTTATGCCAAGTGAATTTCACTCACGTTTTTCTTTACTAGATTCTAAAACTCATAACTTTTATGGCTTTGAGTAATTTTGTTGTTTCTTGGGCCTCGATTTTCTATTTGCCTTGAGGTCACAAGCGGTTTACGCATTAACCCAATATGGCTCTAGACAGTCATGTACAAACAAGTCTCTTTTCCTCGTTAAATTGGATATGCAGGTAAGAAAGAAAATACACTTTGTGACAAAATTACAAATTTACAAGACATTTATAAATTGCAAAAGAAAGACTGATTTATGGGTTAGATGATGATAATGATGATTAAATGATCTGTCAAACTTCAAAGTTCTCCATCTGAATGTTGCTCTTAAGAGGCACATATTCACCGAGATACCCACCAAGATGATCGTGTTACGCAGATTTATCAATCTCCTGATGATGAAAACTCTTGCAAACATAGTAAAACACACTCTGCACAAGCAATCCAATTAGATTCACAATCACAAGAACACCAACTAAGAATCCACCAACGACAATTCTAATAAGAATTCCGTAATCTTCTCCACCACGAACCACCACTGAACCAAAAACTCCACTAATGAATCCACAATGAGCAAAATAGATGAAAACCATCGACCAAGCCATAAAGCTCTTTCCTTTAAGCAATTCGTAGCTCTTCTTCATCGCAGCGAAACCATAAATCGGCTCAAGAACAGAGACTACGCAAGCTAAATGCCATAAAGCTGTCATATAAACATGAACAACTAATAACAGAACAACGATCACTACCAATGAGAAGACAGCTAAAACTACGTTTTGTAAATCGATTGCTACGATCAATGTGACTAGGAAGATTAAGAAAAGAGAGTAGTAAGCAAGCATCAAGAGTGAAAACCAGAGGAATGTGAGGAACAATCTTTTGAGTACGAGAGGAATCGCTGACATTGTCGAGGAGAAAGAAACGGGTTTTCCGGTGTAGAGAGAAGCGACGGTGAAGACTACGGCGGATGTGGAGAGAAGAAAGAATGCAAAGATGAAGATGATGTAGCAGAACTGGAAAACGAGAAGGATGGTCCATTCGTATTGGGTCTGAGCTTGGTTGGCTGGTAAGTAAGTATCGATCTGAGCTAGGATTGGTTGTGTAAAGAGGGAATGTGCGAGGATTGCGAAGGAAAGAGGGAAAATTAGGGTTAGAGTTATGAGGTAGAAGGTTTTGGGTGAAAATTTGGGGATCGATGTTGACTCACGCAGAATTCCTCTGATGTTGAGAAACTGAAGCTCCTCTGGGGCAAGATCCATGGCGGATCTAAAGATCGAGAGATTAATAGAGAGAGTAAAAAGGAATGGAGTTAATGGAAGCTGAGTTTTGATGATTATATGGAATCTTGAGACATCAATTCACAGAAGAAACGAGGAAGAAGAAGATGGCATCCTCGTAAAGGTTCAATTTTTTTATTGGGAAGACCGAATCCAACTTTATTTAAATAATTACTATATACTAGTATTTATACATATATGATTCTGATACAAATCCGTATACTGTTAGTTGATAATATTTTTTAAAAATTCATCAAAGAAGAAACCTTTTTCTTTCCTGTTATTTTGATAACAAATAATACTACCAAATTTTAATAAATCTTGAAAAAAAATATTTTCTTTTTTATATCATTTAACTTTTTTGATTATAATTAGCAAAATCAGTCTCTGTCTCATCCACTAAGACCAAAGTATAGCCTTTTAAGTTACACGATATATAATCCCAAAAAAAAACATATAAAAAAGAAAGCAAAACTTTCTTGCAAGATTTGTAAAACAAATTATCAAAGTCTCTTCGGCAAAACTTTATTCTCAGTTATTGAAATAATGAATAACGTTAAAATGGATATATATTTGCCTAATAACGTTCAGTAAAATTCGTTGAATGAATTTGTTAAACTTTTTTTTGTCCTAGAATCTAGCAAGTATTCAACTTGTTTATATAGATAGGTCTTTTAGTTCAATTGTTTTTTGGGATGTCACTCGTAATTTTGTCATAAATTCTCCCAGACATGTAAATAGAGTTCCTTTATTTGAAGAAGTAAAGCATCCAAACGAAATTAATAAATAAGATGTTTCCAAACAAAAAGCAAAAACGAAGAAGAAAACACACACAAGCGTTTAGAGAAGATACATTAAGTTCTCAACATCATCGAATCCACTAACTCCCACATATTTGATAAGATATTTCCCCGTTTATTGTATCTTTGATTTCAACTTTTCTCCAATGAAAAATGCTTTACTTTGAGATTCAACGATATTGTTGCTTTGAGGTACTAAGATAACCTCATCGTTTCTAGTTGTACCTTGTACCTTCCAATGGTTGTCTTTGAGTATATGCATTTGAGAAGGATGCAATACCAAAGTCTTCTTCAACTAACTATTTTTCTCTTCATCTTCTATAACCCATAGATCCATCACACCTTACTCTTCAAAATCGCTATAGCTTAAAAGAACTACTCTTCCACTGTATTCTATAGGATGAACAAAAAGAGGCCAAATTGTTTGATCTTCAGGTTCTTGGAGGATTCTGATTTCTTCAGAACGAATATCTAAACTCACAAGCCCTGGATAAAACAAGGCAACCCAAGCAAGGTAATGCATACGCCCACTCATAGTCAAACCTTGTGTTAGAGAACGATGTTGTTGATGTGAGATTTTGAATAAAAAGATTGTAGAAATTATAGAAAATTGATGAAGAAGATTAAGAGATTAAGAGAGGAAAATCGAGAATGAGAGAAGAGTGGAGAGAGTGTAGAATGTGAAGAAGAGTTTTTCTTTCTCTCTTGCTTGAATATTTCATACACATTATACTCCTATATATACACAACTCTAGGACCTCTATACAAGGAAATGTTGGACACTCTACAATGTCTTTGTAAGACTCAAAAGTAGACTTAGCTAAAAATAGAATGAAGTTTTAGTGAAAGGACTTGAATCTTCCTTCCTCTTTGAGCCACCAACGGCTCCTTCCTCACATGTCTCAAGAGAGACATGTGAGCTTGACTCCTTGAAGCTTCCTTACTCCAACGGTCACTTGCCTTTAGCTTCTTCCACAAGTTACCGTTACTTCTTTGTCAAGCCTTTGTAGGCTTATGCTTAGTTTAATACCCCCCCCCCCCCTGCCCCCCTTAAGCTTAATTCCGTAATGAGAGTCATTAGGAGTAAGCTTGAAAGTTGTGACTCCCCACCTCATTAAAAACTTCATTGCAAAACCCAATGGGACAAAACCAATAGAGGGAAAAAGAGTATGGTTCATAGTCACGGTTTGGTTATTGCAACCAATCCGAGTTTAGAGCATATAAACTCACATACCTTTGTGCTTGCGGCCTTAATAAATATGTCGGCTAGTTGGTCCGAGCTTCTTGTGTAACAAGGTAAGATCACCTTGCTCAATCTTTTCCCTAACCATATGAGTTCATCCGTGAGTTTCCTGATTGCTCTATATTCGGATTCCGCACTTGAACATGACACCATCTTTTGCTTTTTGCTCTTCCAAGTTACTATATTGCCTCCAAGGAACGTGCAATACCCGGTGGTAGATTTCTGATCTTGTTTGTCTCCGGCCCAATCCGCATCACAATATCCTACATGTGTTGTATCCTCGTTCCTTCCCATCCAAATACCATAATCGGATGTGCCTTTGAGGTATCGGAGAATTCGATCAACCATATCCCAATTTCGTTGTCTTGGAGTTTGCATGTGTTGGCTTATTTGTTGTACCGCAAAGCATATGTCTGGTCTTGTAATGGTGAGATAGATAAGTTTCCCAACCATTTTCTGATATTTGTGTATATCTTCGAAAAACTCCTCATCTTTCTCTCCCTTGCACGTTGCTTGGTAGGCATCTTCAAGAGGAGTGGAAGCTTTCCATGAACCTATATTACACTCATTCAAAAGATCAAGTGTATATTTCCGTTGTGATAGATAAAGACCATTCGAAGAGCGGCATACCTCAATCCCAAGGAAATATTTCATCTTCCCTAAGTCTTTAATATCAAAAACAGAATGGAGAGGGGATTTAATACCTCGAATACCGGTGATGTTGTTCCCGGTGATGATAAGATCATCCACATACACAAGGACAACCACAATTCCATCCGTTCCTTTTTGTGTGAAGAGTGTATGATGGGCCTCAGACTCTTGGAAGCCATGATCACGCAATGTGTGGCTTAGTTTGTGGTACCAAGCCCTAGGTGATTGCTTGAGGCCAAAGATAGCCTTTCGGAGACGCAAAACATTACCGGGGCGAACAATATGTTCCAAATTGGGAGGAGGATGCATGTAGACCTCATCGTAAAGCTCTTCTTTTAGAAAGGCATTTTTGACATCCATTTGCCACAAAGACCAATTAAGGTTAGTTGCAAGAGATAACACAACACGTACCGTATGAAGTTTTGCTACCAGAGCAAATGTGTCATGATAATCCATGCCGTATGTTTGAGTGAATCCACGAGCAACTAGACGTGATTTGTGTCGATCAATGGAGCCATCACTATGGTACTTTATTGTAAAGATCCATCTTGATGAGACCGACTTCTTGCCAAGTGGAAGTTTGGATTCATCCCAAGTGTGATTGCGAACCATTGTATCATGCTTGTTTTGGACCGAGTCTCGCCATACCTTGTGTGCTTTGGCCTCTTCATAGGTGCGAAGTACAAAGTCAGTCGTGATCTTAGATAAGAAGGCCTAATGGTCGTTTGGAAGTTGTGGCAAGGTTACACATGACATGTTGTGGGTGACCTTCGCCAATGTTGTTGAAATATAGTTTGGAATTGAGATGGAGGGAAGGTGTACGAGTCCGAGTGCTTTGTCTAAGACCAGCTGAAGGTGTTAGGTGTTCCTCAATGTGGTGGAGTCCCGAACCAACGTCAGATATCTCGGTGGAGGAGCCCTCAGAAGCACCCTCAGACCCATCCGTGATCGTGACCGGGGAGGGCTCGTCCAACGTCTCTGTTCTGGTTGCGTCCTGCGGCTCCGTTAGGGATGCGTCCTTTGGTGCAGATCATGGCACGTCTTGCGGCCTGGGCGAAGGTAGCGGCTGGACGCGTCTTCTGTTTGGGGAGTCCGGCTAGGCGCGTCCTCCAATCGGGGAGTTGGGCTGGTCACGTCCTCCGATCGGGGAGTTGGGCTGGTCGTGTCCTCCGTTCGAGGCACGGCATGTGTCTCGATCACGGGAGTGCTCCTGTCGCGAGTTAAATCTGCTGGGCTGGGCGCGGCCTCCCTGCTGGTAGCGCCCGCTTTACTTGGTCCAATGCCGAGTTTTTCGAGAATTTGTTGGAGACACTTAGCTTTATCCATATCGTTATGAGTTATGTCTTGGATGGCTGACCACTATTGTTTCTCATAGAATCATGTGCCTTCCATAAATCGGACATCTCGTAAAACCACAACCTTCCGTGTGTCCGGGATATAGCATTTATACCCTTTTTGATTAATTGAGTAGCCTATAAACATTCCTTTGATGCTCTTTGCCTCAAAATTGGTCCTTTGTTCCCCTGGTATAAAGACAAAACACACACACCCAAAAGCTATTAAGTGATCAATAGTTGGTTTAGATCTCGTTAGTACCTCAAACGGCGTTTTGTCATTGAGCACTTTTGTTGGTGTTCGGTTGATAAGATAGCATGCCGATATTACTCCATCACTCCAGAATCTTTTAGGAACATTGTTGTGGAACATCATAGACCTAGCCACTTCCATGAGATGTCGATTTTTCCTTTCGGCCACACCATTTTTTTGTGGAGTGTATGGACATGTGGTTTGATGAATGATTCTGTGTTTGGAAAGGTAGATTTTAAACTCATGACTAGTGTATTCTCCTCCATTTTCACTCCTTAGTATTTTCACCTTAGCACTATATTGATTTAACACATAAGTTTGAAAATTAGTGAAGGCTTCAAACACTTTGTCTTTACTTGACATCATAGTGACCCAAGTATATTTGGATTTTTCATCAATAAATGTGACAAAATATTTATGATTATCTCTAGAGACACAAGGTGAGGACCAAACATCCGAATGGATTAATCAAAGCATTTTTCATAAAAAGTAGTAGACTTTGGAAACACCGATCGACAATGTTTTCCAAGTATACATGCTTCGCACAAATCAGTTTTAAACATAACCTTAGGAAGTAAAATATTCAATGCCCTAGTGTGTGGACGACCTAGTCTAGCATGCCATAACTCATCACTACTTGGTATTACTGAACTAGATAAACATGAATTTAAAGATGAATTTGGACTATTCTCGGCTTCATTTAGCAAGTATAATCCATCCTTGCTAACTTCATTTCCAAGTATCCTTCCACTTTTAACATCCTGAAATTGAACCGAGTTAGAATCGAAAATAGTTTTATAATTTAAATCACAAACGGTTTTATGCGCACTAAGTAAATTTGATTTAAAACTTGGCATATAAAACGCTTGAGACTTCTTGTCAAATATTTTAAGTTCACCTAGGCCTCTAATAGGTACTCTTTTTCCATCTGCAATATTCACACAACCTAGAGTTGGTTTTACATTTTTAAGTAAATTAATATTACTAATCATGTGATGAGTTGCACCCGAATCGATTACCAACGGTTTTGAAATTTTGGACACAAAGAAAGAGTTACCGAATTCCTTGAGTTGGTTAATGGTTTTTATGAGTTCTTCAAGGTCTGACCGCTTCACAAATTCCTCATGAAAATTTACCCTTGTTGAGCGTTGACTTGTGTCTTCATTTGCCATATTTGCCTTAGCCTTTTCTCCTCGATTTGGTTTTAGATGTGGATGGAGGGTCCAGTAGCGGTCCTTGGTGTGTCCCTTGCGTTTGCAGTGGTCATAAAAAAATGTCTTCCTCTCATCCTGCCGGTAAGAAGCCTTGTTACCCATTACAAGTTCTCCTTTTTCTCCGAGAAGGTTTCTAGACCCTTGTTCCCTTTGGACTTGACCGCAAGTTTCATCCAAGGTAGGGAACTTGTCTTGCCTTAGGAGATGACTAATAAAGTCACCATAGACTGGATTCAAGTTCATTAACATCCCAAATACCTTGTCTTGCTCAAGTCTTTCATGTAAAATCGAAGGATCTACCGTAAATGGTCTAAACATCTCAAACTCGGCCCAAAGAGATCTATACTTCCCAAACCATGCAATAAATTCCATACCATCTTGCTTGAGGTTGTTAATGGCCTTCTTAACCTCATAGAATAGACTGATGTTGGAGAGATTTCCATAGACTCGTTTTAAGGAATCCCATAATTCTTTCGCATTCTCACAATGAGAATAGGCTTCATGAATGAATGGATCAAGTGAGCTTTGGATAATGACTAGAGCAACTTGGTCATATTGATAGCCTCATCTTCCTCAGCCGTGACTTCGGCCCTCACTTCACCCTCCTTTTCCTTTGCCTTCAAAGTAACCGAAACCGCCTTCGTTGGAGCTCCTTCAATTTGAGCCCAAAGCCCTCGGCTTTTCAACACACTAGTGATGGTTCTTGACCATAAGAGATAGTTAACTCCTTTGAGAACCACATTAACCCCAAAGAATTTTCAGTGTTCCATGATTTTCCCGAGAGTCACTCTTTTACCCAATGGTCCAAAGAAATCTTCAAGAACACAACAATGGAAGGTTTGAAATTTCAAGAAATTTGAGAATTAATAAGAAAAGACTTGGTTTATAATGAACCTTGCTCTGATACCATGTGAGATTTTGCATAAAAAGATTGTAGAGATTATAGAAAAATGATGAAGAAGATTAAGAGATTAAGAAGAGGAAAACCGAGAATGAGAGAAGAGTGGAGAGAGTGTAGAATGTGAAGAAGAGTTTTTCTTTCTCTCTTGCTTGAATATTTTATACACATTATACTCCTATATATACACAACTCTAGGATCTCTATACAAGAAAATGTTGGACACTCTACAATGTCTTTGTAAGACTCAAAAGTAGATTTAACTAAAAATAGAATGAAGCTTTAGTGAAATGACTTGAATCTTCCTTCCTCTTTGAGCCACCAACGGCTCCAAACATTTCCCTAGGCTCCAACGGCTCCTTCCTCACATGTCTCAAGAGAGACATGTGAGCTTGACTCCTTCTTGATTCCTTACTCCAACGGTCACAAGGAAAGTAGAAGACTTGCCTTTAGCTTCTTCCACAAGTTACCATTACTTCTTTGTCAAGCCTTTGTAGGCTTATGCTTAGTTTAATAGTTGACATGACTTTGCAATCTTTCTCCATCGACTAGAACCATCTCCTCCTATTACAAACACCCCCAATGCTCTGACATGTTGTACATTTCGACTTAGTTACTGATTCTTGAAACTATGCAAACCACTTTATATTGATTAGAAACGGGATCATGTCCGATATGGTACATGATCTTCTTCTCTCAATTTTCAACTATGAGTTTGGACTCCTCTATTTCAGATAAGAGGACAAGTTGCCTAGTGTTGTATATTTTTGCATTTGGTCTCTTAAAGAACCACATCAAACCGCGATAAACATGAGAGACTGAGTAGCTTTCCATAGTTGGGATGGTTAAATCTTTGTCAACTACAAAGGAAGACACATCCGAGTCAGGATTAGAAGACGACAATGATAATAATATCTCTGTGACTGTGTGGGGGCAGTTTTGGAAGCCCAACTGCATGTAAAGACACATAGGCGATGATGAGACCTTTAAGAAACTGTTTGTGAAATACTTGGAACAAATTAACGATGACCAGAGCTTTGACATGAATTTGAACCCCATTAGTGATTTAGCAGTTAGTTTCATGAGAATCTCGATCTGGACTTTAAAAGGAATCACCAGCAACGGTTCTTTGTTGTTACTCATATCAAAAGAATAAGCCATTGTTATAGAAACTTGGATACCCTCACAAATTTATATATGGCTAGTTGTTTTTTTTTGGGTTTGATATCTCAAAACCTTATGATGTTTTCCTATAATATTTTATTCTTAAATTATATCAAAATTGGAATTTTTCTCTTTATCTTTTTTTTAAAAAATTAATATTAGGGATGATTTACTTAAGTTCTCTAAAATTATAAGGTAATGACTTAAATATTCTATTATTATCCATAATGACTCAAATACATTTATTTCTTAAAAAAGTTTCTATTTTGTCCTTTTGAGATGTGTAAACAAAAATGTAATAACAAAAATACCATTAATGAACTGTATCACATGAGCGTGCGCCAAACGCATAGATCTGCCGCCACGTCAACATAAACTCAACCAAACTCCACCAAAGTCAACCACACCATAATTCACCTTCGTTGCGTCAGCATAAGCTCAACCAAGCTCCAACAAAGTTAACCACACCATAATTCACCTTCACAAAGCACTTTCGAATAAAAACCATACTAAATTTATATAATTAGAAAGTCATTTTTGATGGGGATTAAAGCATTTGAGGTTTCTAAAGTTTGGTAGAGTTTGGTGGAGTTAATGACATTAGTGTAGTAGAGCTTTGTAGAGTTATATGGTAGAGTTTGGTCTAGCTCATCCACTGTATGGAAGTGTCTGATAGAGTTTTTCTTGATAGTGTGGTATAGTTTGGTGGAGTTAGCGACATTAGTGTGGTAGAGTTTGGCAGAGATAACTCATTTAACCTAGTCTGTAGTATGACGATTTTTTATTATTAATTATTGCATCACCTACCTTCTTTCTCTCTAACTTTATGCAGCCAAACACCATTGAAAAACAAACCACCATTGTTACTTTACCTCATTTTTATCTTTTGAGATTCTTTTTCTTGGTTTTGGATCTATGGATTAAATTGTTTTATTTTGTCGGAGTTGAAAATTTGATGGATCTTTCTAGTAGATACATCTCATGGTTGTAAAATCATGGAATTGACTGAAAATATGCGTTATGATGAGTTTGTGGGGATGGTGCATGAAGATTTCAATCTAAATCAACAGATATACAAGGTAAATTTGAGTTGCATATCCAATGAACTCATGCATGTACTACCACAAGATACACATCCTATCTTCATGACCAACAAGAGGCAATTGCGTGGGTATGTGCAACAATTTTGAAAAGAGTCAATTCGTCTTTGTGTGAAGATTTCATGGAGATCTCATGTTCCTGTGGAAGAAAGTGTAAGATTTGAGCCTAAATGCGAGCCTCCCTTTGAACAATTTGATTCAACGTTTGGTAGAGTTAATTCAACGTGTGGTAAAGTGAGGCAGACTTTCAAACAAGAAAAGGAACACGTCGACTACGATGACGAAGCAGAAATGAGATTGGACTACGCCGATGATTTAAATGGTGCAAGCTTTGATAATGAAGACTTCATAAGTGTCCAGAGAAGGGCAACAAAGAAGATAGAAAAAGTCTTCCTCCTAAGAAAAGATATCCGGAATTTAATGATGAGTACCTAGACATCGAAATGACGTCACTTCAATTAGTTGTTGGAAAAATATATCCCACAAAAGACGATCTTGAGTCAAGGTTGATATTATTTTTTGTTTTATATAAGTTTGAATTTGATGTCGTATGATCATCAAGGATGTTATTGGTTGTGAGATGTTGGGTCCATGCTTCACGCCATGATACTGAAAGTTTGTATTTCTATATGTAGATATATTGCATAGAACACACTTGCTCAGTTACGAAAAGGTCATCTCGGACACGTCAAGCAACACCAAATATACTTGGACTTTGTTGGTGGTGTTGGGCCTTATGTTCTTCCTGCTCATGTTGCTCAATCAGTGAACAAACATTTTGGTTTGATGGTACAGTTCCTTCATGGTAGTCTTTAGTATAACTAAACTAGCACGTGGTACACTTTGGTGGACTTTGGAAGACTTTAGTAGATTTTGGTACCTTTTGGTAGATGTTTGATAGAATTTTGGTTGACTTTTGGTAAATTTTGGTTGAGCTTGGTTTAGTTAGGTTTGATATACGATTGTAGAGTTTTGTTGAGTTTTAGTTTGGCCTCTTTGTGTGTACTTTGTACAAATGAAGTACTGGAAGACACATTGTACTTTAAGGGAAACTAAGGCTCTAGTTAGAGGAACTTTAGAGAATAGTTTTGAATCCCTATTATTTGTATAGAATTAGACGAGCAAATCCGGGAACACTTATCATGCTGAAAGTAGATGGAGATGATAGGTTCAAGTTTCTATTCATTGCATTTGATGCAATCATCAAAGAAGATTCTTATATGAGGAAGGTTGTTGTTGTGGATGAAACACTTTTACAAGGAAAATATAAAGGGACTCTTCTTACGACAACAATGCAAGACGAAAACTTTCAATATTTTCCCTATGGCTTTTGGTGTGGTTGATACCAAAAATGACGAATCTTGGGAATAGTTTTTTAGACAACTCAACTGCACCATTCCCGATGATCAAGAGTTGGCCATCATTTTATATATGCATAGATCAATAGCCAAAGAAATAACAAAAGTGTATCCGCTTGCCGCTCGGAGGGTTTGCACTTACCATCTACGAAAAAATATTTTGTCAAATTTCAAAGGAGGAGAGTCCTTTAAACTGTTTAAGAAGGCTGCAACTGCATATAGGGGTAATGAGTTTAATGCAATCTTGGGCCAAATAGAGAGATTAGATCGAAGGTTATATGTGTATTTGCTAAGGGTAGATGTTTGTTTGTGGAGTCATGCACATTTTCCAGGGAATAGATACAATTTCACCACGTGAAACATATTAGAATTTATCAATCATGTGTTAGTTGAAGTGCGAACTTTCTATATTGTGCAGCTTATATATGCATTAGGGCAATGTTAAAAAGGTGTTTCACGAAGAAAAAGGAAAAGGCAGCAAAAACAACGACCATTCTCACAACAACAATCGAAAAACTTCTAAAGGTATGGCTTGGTAGATTTTGGTGGAGTTTTGTAGATCTTGGATATCTGTGTAGTAGGGTTTGGTAGAATTTTGTAGAGTTTGGAAGATCTTGGATATCTGTGTATTAGAGTTTGATAGAGTTCAGTATATCTTAGATATCTGTGTAGTAGAGTTTGGTTGAGTTTAACAGATCTTGTATATCTGTGTAGTAGAGTTTGGTAGAGTTTAGTAGATATAACTATTTTTCTTTTTTGACCATGCAGAATAGACTCCTAGAAGCCACATAGTACAATGTGCAAAACATTGATGAGTATGTAGCTGTTGTCACGTGCTCGGCCTCCTCACATTTGGTTAATTTGCAAAAAGTTTGACGTGAATAGAATATGCTATGTGCACACCTTAGCCGCAAAAAAAAGCATGGTAGTGTTCAAAAATTAAGCTCACAAATCCTTACTATTATACGACTTACTTGTATCATGCACCAAATGTGTGATGCCAAGAGATGCATCACTTCCAATACCTGGAGAGGTGGCTAGTAAAGTTTGTTTACCTCCTGTTGTACGTAACCAATCTCATAGGCCAAAGAACTTGCAGATGAAAAGTTGGTTTGAGTTCTCATTAAAGACAAAACACCAAAGAAAACTCATGAATGTTTGCAATGTAAAGGTGTGGGACATAATGCTCGAAATGTAGAGAATGACGTCCTATTGTGAACTTGTTAGGTATATTTCACCGCATATTGTAAATCTACCAAACTTTATTATCTATGTTATGTGTAAGGTCAACCAAAAACTATATCCAAATCTTTTTGAACTCTACCTTATGATAGTGTAAGTTTTCGGCATAACCTATTTCTGCATCTCCATAGCAGATATAGAACTATCCTCACACACTGCATCATAATTTACTAGGATCTACCAAGCTCCACCATAACTCAATTCTCTCTCTCTCTAAAGTCAACTAAGCTCTACCAGATTCACAAAACTCTATTATATATGGTCAGTGGTTTTCTGCTCCTCAAACATCCATTCCTTATGCAAGCAAAAAAGAAACATTGTAAGCACAACCAAAATCCACCAAGCTCTACCAACAATTTAAAAACTACAAAACAACGTGTAGATTATTAGAAAGCCGTAGTGTTGGGGAAAGAGTATGTGAGGTTGGCTGCTCTTCAGCGATCCGTTGTTAATGCTAGGGAAGGTTGCGAGTGTTGCTGCTCCTCAGAGATCTGAACCTTCTACAAAACAATTCATGTTAAATAGTAAGTCATCCAAACTCTAGCAAACTCCACCAAAGATCTACCAAATGATTATATAGATCAACCAAGCTCTACCAAAGAACTAGTAAACTTACCTCTACATTTTCACAGGGTGTAATTTTGAAGAAGGTTGAGAGGTTTGTTGCTCCTCAGAGATACGAACCTTCTACAAAATAATTCACGTTAAATAGTTAGTCATCCAAACTTCGCCAAACTCCACCAAAGATCTACCAAACAATTATATAAATAAACCAAACTCTACCAAAGAATAACCAAACTTACCTCTACATTTTCATAGGGTGCTAATGCTGGGGACAAAGATTGTGAGGTTGACTGCTCCTCAATTATCCTTTTCTTCTGGAAAGAAAACGTAATAGAGTTAGTACAACTTACTCAACAAACCTCTACCATATTTTAGCTCATACATATTTAAAAGCTCTTTAAAAGAACTACCACAATCAAACAAAACACCAAAAAAGATAAAGTAAACATTATTCATGTCTATATCACGTTATCAACAAAGTCTACCAAACTCTGCCACAAAGATTACAAAGTCCTCAAGGCTACAAAACCGCTCATCCGTCACCGCCTAGTATACTATTTTCTCTTCTAGTCTTGCAAGCTGTTCAGCCGTGTTAATATGATCAAATCTCATCACGTCAATACCCTGCTTCATGGACTGAAGCATTTCTAACATCATGTTGTTTTCTTCCCCTTGTTTTTTGGTCTCAAACTCCTTCCTCTATTTCTTCTACAATCTTCCTTTTTTATTTCCTCTGGTCACCTTCTGAAATTCGGCCAAAGTCATATCGAGTTGTAACTCTGTAGTCTCCATTGCTTTGGACTATCGTTAGCCTTTTTCTTATGAATGTATTTCTTCTTCTCTGGCACCTTTGACTTTGATTTTTCCTTCTTTTTGCTTCAGAGCTGATAAGAGCCTCAAGATGCTTTTCTAAGGTTGATGGGAGAGGGTTCTTAACCAAGGGAACCGAGTGTACTTCCTTAGTAAGAAAAGTCGGGGCGCAGAACGGGGTGGTTTGAGGAGTTTGAGGAGCGATCCACGTGAAGGATGGTTGGCTTCTTGATACACTCAAGCACACTCTGGATCAAGGGGAATCCTCCCGAGATCTGTAGTGTGTTTTAAGTCTTAGACAAACGACTAAGCTTGCTAATGATTACGGTTTTCTCTCTAAGAAGAAGTGTGTTCTTTATTGATATCAAAGTTGGTTTGTTACACGGCTGCAAGGGGACCTTATAAAGGGTCCTATCAGCTAGCCCTAAGGCGGACTTACTGAAAGAAAAAAGGAAAATATGGGTCGCAGCCCATTAACAAACACGAAACAAAAAAAAGGCAAATTATAAAAGAAATGGCAAATTTCTAACTTAGAGTTTTGGTGCTTATTAAACAAAAATAAAAGCCCAAAAAATTGTATGGGCCTTAAGACTCTCTATCCTAAGGTGCTGAAGTCGTTGGGTTTGGCGTTTCCTGCAAGAATATTTATAGTAAACACAAAACATACCTTGTAGGGCGCAATAAAGGGCAAAGTCTTGTTGGTTACTTCTAGCTCGGGTCTTGTCATTTCTTGGTCCTCTTGGTCTGCTTCTAGAGGGTCTTGAATGTCTTGGTTCTCCCCTTGTCGTATTGCTCGGTCTTGACTTGCGTTCTTGATCTTTTCTGTGCTCCTCGAAGGAGTCCCGATGTCGATCTTGGAGCGTTTCGGGGAGGGAGCGTTCTCCTCCTTGTACAAGATGTCAGCTACAACTTTCTCCTAATTGTTCTCTAAGCTTGTGTGTCCTAGTTCGAGTCATTGGCCTGTCTAGTCCAAACGGCTTGATGCCCTCATCAGGAGCTCATATTGTAACTCATCAGCCTTTCTTTTGCTAAAAGGCATGATAGCCAAAACGTGTCATCTAATGTCCTATCGAGTATGTCTTGGATCATTCTGTCAACTTTGGGATCCTGAGCATCTCTAGGCTACTCAGGGTACATGTAATTGTAAGGCTTTTGGAGAAGGTGCACCACATGAACCTACAAATTAGAAAATCTCTCTC
>JAKUCM010009685.1:0-22517 GCA_023374145.1 Lepidium sativum | reverse complement strand
GAGAGAGAGAGAGATATACATTTACATATGGATACATATAAACTATGATCTGAGAAAGTTATTCTTTAAGAGTAATTTTTTTCGAAATTTCCCAAATACATTATCACCCCATTTCTTTCCCCAAGTATTTTGGAACTCAAAATAGTAGACTTTGTTTTCGTTCTATTTCCAACAATTAAGACAATACAATTTTCAACTGCCCCACTCTTATTTCAGCAGCTATGTGCTCTTTTATTTACAGGATCTCAATTTTTTTTTCTATTATATCATTTTCTTCAATATCAAAATCATTTACTTTATAATGGATTTATCCTAAAATTTTGACAAAAGAAGAGTAAATATACTAAATTTTAATCAATATTTTCAAAAAAAAACACTTAAGTTAACTTAATAATAAGATTACTCATATTAGCAAACATATATTTTACTCACAAATTAAGAAATCTAAATGTGAGTAAATCTTTATCATATCATTTGGAAATGATAAATTGGTTTCAATTAGGTTTTAAATTATGTGTCTAGGCCAAAACATTGTAGTGGAATAAGAAATTATCAATCTTGTATATAACAATGAAATCATAAATCTTGAACGTGGTTTGCACGATAAATTTATTTTCTTTCTAAAATCAGACTATTATCATTTAGAATCATTCTTTTGGTAATGTTTTAGACAAACAAAAATCTATATAAAAAACTTTTAAAAAGATAATGTTTTATATACAGAAATGTCTAAATTTTCACATTTGTATCTATGAATTATCAAAATAACCAAATGCATTATTTACATTACTTTTACACATGTAATTTCTCTTTGATTTATTTTCTTACATTGCATGTCCATTCTCTTTCTAATATTCACTTTTTGATAAAATTTCAAAATTCTACTGAAATTGTTTTCTTCTATATTAGCAAAAAAATGTTTTAGAGATAAATTCAAAAGTGTTTCCCATTTTTTTATGTACAGATCAGGATGCAATCATCTTATTGATCTAACAATATCCTAATAATATCATTTCAAATTATTATTATTTCTATATTAATTAAAAAATACTTGCACTCTTTTCCATGATTTATAGTTTGAAACAAAATAAATGTTTTGTTATTAAACTAATTGTTGTTTTATCATATAATTTACCAACAACACCGAAATAATTAGTACAATAAAAAGTTAAAAGAAAATTTTTTAGAAGATAATATTTATGATATATGACTTACAAATTTCTTATACTTTCACATCAAAGACTTAATCAAAAAACTGCATAGTTTCGAAAAGAAATTATTACGATTATAAACAAAATAATATTACATTAATTGTATAATGAAAATATATATAGATTTAACAGTCGATTTACTTTGGACTTTTGTATTGGTCTGAATAGATTGTATGAGTTAGGCGTTATGTCATCCTCTATGAGGCGCTTAATAACAGAGCTTCCTTCGAACAGTGATTTCTTCAAAACAACATGTTATTCTATAGTTAGACAGAAAAATTATAGGTCTAGCACATTCAGTTAAAACTCCACCAAAGTCCAGCACACTAAAATTTAGCTCTACCACACTCCACCAAAGTACACCACACTAAAACTTAGCTCTACCACACTCCACCAAAGTCTACCACACTAATACCTAGCTCTACCACACTCCACCAAAGTCCACCACAGTAATACTTAGCTCTACCACACTCCACCAAAGTCCACCACACTAATACTTAGCTCTACCGCACTCTGTTAAAGTCCACCACACTAATATTTAGCTCTACCACACTCCATCAAAGTCCATCACACTAATACTTAGCTCTAACAAAATACCTAGTTCATAGCGAGAAGACGTGGTCTAGATGTTTTAAGTTGCACGTCCTCCATATATCTAGTCTTGCTTTAACCGATTGCTTTGTCCAAAATTTGACATTCGATATCTTTTTGCAGACTTATGATGTCGAGTTTAGAACTTTCTTGAGTTGACACCAAATCCATAGGAGTATGCATTGGAGTTTTCAATTGACTTGGGTTCCGAACAATTTTCAATGATGGGGAGATAGGGTCAGAGGTTTCCTGCTCCCAAACATTCATTCTTTCTTCAAACAAAAATGAAAACAATGTAAGCATAGCCAAAATCTACCAAGCTCTACCAACAATTTAAGAACTATCAAACAACTTGTTGATTATTAGGAAATCCTAGTGCTGGGGAAAGAGTTTGTGAGGTTTGCTGATCCTCAGCGATTCGTTCCTTCTGAATCAAACAATTAATATAGTTAATCTGCCAAGCTCTACTAAACTAACCTCTAGGTTTTCAGAGGGTGTTAATGTTGGGGAAGGTTGTGAGGGTTGCTGCTCCTCAGAGATTTGTATCTTCTACAAAACAATTTATGTCAAATAGTAACTCATCCAAAGATCTACCAAAACGATTATATAAATCAACCAAGCTCTACCAAATAACTACCACAGTTACCTCTACATTTTCAGAGGATGTCAATACTGGAGAAGGTTGTGAGGTTTTCAGCTCCTCAGAGATCCGAACCTTCTACAAAACAATTCATGTTAAATAGTAAGTCATCCAAAGATCTACCAAACGATTATATAAATAAACCAAACTTTACCAAAGAACTACCACACTTACCTCTACATTTTCAGAGGGTGTTAGTGTTAGGGAAGGTTGCGAGGTTTGCTGCTCCTCAGAGATTCGTACCTTCTATAAAAAAATTCACATTAAATAGTAAGTCATCCAAAACTCTACGAAACGATTGTATAAATCAACCAAGCTCTATCAAAGAACTACCACACTTACATCTACGTTTTAACAGGGTGTTATTGCGGGAGAAGGTTCTGAAGTATAATGCTCCTCAGAGATTCGAACATTCTACAAAATAATTCACGTTAAATAGTAAGTCATCCAAACTCTGCCAGACTCCACCAAATATCTATCAAACGATTATATAAATCAATCAAGCTCTATCAAACAACCACCACACTTACCTCTACATTTTCAAGGGGTGCTAATATTGGGGACAAAGGTTGTGAGGTTACTCCTTAGATATCATTTCCTTCTGGAAAGAAAACGTAATAGTTAGTACAACTAACTCCACCAATCTCTACCATAATCAAAACAAAACACCAAAGAAAGACAAAGGAAACATTTTCATGTTTATATCACGTTATCAACAAAGTCTATCAAACTCTACCACAGAGTTTACAAAGTCCCCACCACACAAATATAATTCATACAACATAATTAGGTTTTTGAAACGGTTTAGTCATAATCAAGTACACTCATACATACCGATTTGTGATAAACTGAGGTCTCACCACCTTCTTCTTGGGTCTCACTTCCACGAGACAGACTTTCATACATATCATACTTCTTAGACTCTTCCAAGGCCATCACCACCTCCGATGGTTTTGTCTTCAACATCTCAAGGAGGCGTTCATTGATCGAAATCTGCTTTGACATGGCTTCCTCAAGCCTACCCGTCAGCACCTGGTCTACTCTTTTCTCCTCCAGCATTGCAAGACTTTAAGACGTGTTGATTTGATCTTATCTCATCACGTTAAAAGCTTGCTTTATAAATTGAAGGATTTCTAACATAATCTTCTTCTCCTTCCCTTGTTTTTGTTGGAAGGAAAATTATTTTAGAAGTGATGGAGAAAGTATTTAAGAGAAAGTGTTTCGAGAATTTTGAAGAGGATATATGATTTTAGAAGAAGAAGCTTTTTGTTATTTAAGAGGATTTCTTATTTCTTGGATGATTTCAAATGGTAAGGGAGAGGAGGTATTTATAGCCTCCAAAGTACAAAATATATAGAATATTTTAATCCTAAATCTAGAGAGTTCTACTAATATTTTATTATAATAATCTAGATAAATGTGTAGATATTTCTCTCAAATTCTCTAGACCATTCAAAAGAGGTTGAGCATTAGATACTTCTAGATAATGGATCAAGAAATGGGTTTAACCCAATATAAGTTAAATGGATTTTACCCAACATTAACTTGATCCAAAATCAAGTTTATATTCTCAACACCCCCTCTTAAACTTGATTTTGCTACTCCAAGCATTCTCCGTATCTTGATAAAGTCTTCCCACTTAAGAGGTTTGGTGAAGATGTCTGCCACTTGATCATTTGTCTTCACATACTCCAATTGCACATCCTTCTTGGTAACACACTCTCGAATGTAGTGACAACGAGTGTTAATATGCTTACTCCGATCATGAAACACTGGGTTCTTCACCAAAGCTATAACCGACTTGTTATCGACAAAAATCTTTGTTGGCTCCTCTTGTTGAAAGTTTAGTTCCTTTAGTAGGTTCTGCAACCATATAGCATGGAAAACACATGAAGTAGCCGCTACATACTCCGCTTCACAAGTAGAAATGATGACAATCGGTTGCTGCATTGACATCCATGTAAAAGTCTTATCTCCAATGTAGAACACAAAACCACTTGTGCTTTTTCGATCATCTATGTCTCCACTCCAATCGATATCACTATATCCAAAAAGCTTGTAATCATTAGAAACTGTATCACTATATCGTCTATGTCTCCACTCCATGTATCGACTCACAACTCCGACTGCATATAAGATGTTAGGTCTTGTGCATGTCAAGTAGCGTAAACTCTCAACTAAGCTCTTAAAGATTGTTGGATCGATACTTTCTCCTTCTTCGTGCTTTGATAACTTAGTTCCACATTCCATTGGCGTACAAACTGGATTTGAGTCATCCATCTTAAATTTCTTAAGAACCTCTTTTTGAGTGATGAATATTCCAACATTGTCTTGCTTTACTTCAATTCCAAGATAGTAAGACATTAATCCAATGTCTGTCATCTCAAACTCCTTTATCATCTCCATCTTGAATTTCTCGAACATACTTGGATTGTTTCCTGTGAATATTAAGTCATCTACATATAAGCATGCAATCAATATATCATTATTTTGAGTTTTAATATAAAGTGCATGCTCATATGGACACTTGATGAAGTCCTTCTCTTTGAAGTACTTATCAATCCGAGTATTCCAGGCTCTTGGAGCTTGTTTTAATCCATATAGTGCCTTCTTCAACCTTAAGACTTTCTTCTCCCTTGAAAAATGAAACTTTATGGTTGCTCAATATAGACTTCTTCATTTAGATCACCATTTAAGAAGGCTAACTTGACATCCATTTGATGTATCCTCCATTTGTTTTGAGCTGCCAATGAAATGATTAGTCTAACAGTTTCTAAGCGAGCAACTGGAGCAAATACCTCATCATAGTCGATTCCTGCTCTTCGACTATAGCCTTTTGCCACCAATCTTGCTTTGTATCTTTCAATTTATCCTTTAGCATTCTTCTTTGCTTTGTACACCCACTTCACACCGATTGCTTTGTGCCCATTTGGAAGTGAAGCTAACTCCCATGTGTCATTCTTCTGTATCGACTTGATTTCCTCCTCCATGTCTTCTTTTCTTGAGCTTCTTTGAAATTCATAGGCTCGCAATCCGCAAATAGACAAAATAAGGTAAGATTGTCTTGATTTTTGGTTACCTCGTAAAGTTCTTGTAGACTTCTGAAACGTGGAATCCCTTGGCTTGGACTTTCATCTCCATGAGAGCTTGTAGTTGTTGAAGTTGGTGGTGTAACGTGATCTTCTCTTGGTTGCTCCAAAGTCTCTTCTTCAAAAGAAGGAAAAAAGTTGTACTCTTCATCATTTGAACTCCATTTCCATTCTCCTTTTTCATCAAGAGTGACATTTCGACTTTTGATTGTCTTCTTTGTATCCGGATTGTAGAGCTTGTAACCTTTGGAGTTTGCATCATATCCAATGAATATGTACTTCTCACTTTTGTCGTCTAGTTTGCTTCGCCTTTCATCTGGTACATGAGCGTGAGCAAGGCTTCCAAATACTCTTAGATGTGAAACGCCAGGCTTTCTTCCACTCCAAGTTTCTTGTGGTGTCTTTTCTGAAATTCTTCTTTTCTGAGATCGGTTTGATATGTAGACTGCACATGCTACTGCTTCTGCCCAAAACTCCTTTGGTAGTTTCTTACTTTTGAGCATGCTTCTTGCCATATCAAGAATTGTTCTATTTTTTCTTTCCGCTACTCCATTTTGTTGAAGGGATCTTGGAACCGTCAATTGTCTTCTAATGCCATTGTCTTCACAATACTTCAAAAACTCCTTAGAAGTGAACTCTCCTCCATGATCGGATCTCATGGCTTTGATGACAAGACCACTTTCCTTCTCGACTTGGGCTTTAAACTTTTTAAAGTTCTTGAACACTTCGGATTTTTCCTTCAAAAAGTAAACCCATGTTTTTCTTGAAAAGTCAGCAATAAAGAGAAGGAAGTAGTTACTTTTACCAAGTGATTTTGGCTTGAATGGACCACAAACATCTCTGTGGATAAGTTCTAGTGGCTTCCTAGCTCTTGTATCTGACTCCTTTGGAAAACTAGTTTTGAATTGTTTTCCAAGTAAACACCCTTCACACACTTGATTTGGATGGTTGATACAAGGCAATCCTCTCACCATTTCCTTCTTGGAAAGTAGCTTTAAACTTCCAAAATTTAGATGCCCGAATCGAAGATGCCAAATCCAAGAATCCTCCTTGTCACACATCTTGAGACATTGTGCGATGTCACTTTGAATGTTAAGAATAAACATTCTATTATTTGTCATCGGCACCTTGGTAATGAGATTGTTGGCATTGTCTCTTAAAGAGATGTTATTATCCTTGAGTCGAATGTCATAACCTTTCTCTACGAGTTGCCCTAGACTTAAGATGTTGGTCTTCATACTTGGGATGTAATAGACATTGGATATAAATTGATGATCTCCATTCTTTAATCGAATAAGAATATTTCCTTTACCTTTTACCTCCATTTTTGATTCATCTCCCAAAGCTACATTTCCTTTCACTGACTCATCAATCTCCGCGAACATGCTTCTTTTTCCACACATATGATTACTTGCTCCACTATCAAGGTACAACTTAAGAACTTGCTCCACAATATCTTCTTTCTTATTCTTCTTTTCTTCATATGCTTGTAATGATCCAAGAAGTTTCTTTATCGTCATAACTTCCAAATCTTTTGTCTCTTCTATGACGATAACTATATGCTCGAACTTTGGAACCAACGATCTAAGAACTTTCTCCATGATTCTCACATCCTCTAGCTTCTCACCATTTCTTTTTAGATTATTAGTAACCATCAAGACTCTTGAAAAATACTCCGACACAAGTTCTCCTTCCTTCATTTGTAATGCTTCAAATTCTCCTCTTAGAGTTTGAAACGTACCTTCTTTACTTGATCAGCACCTTTGTATGAAGTACAAAGCTTTTCCCATGCTTGCTTTGCTGTCTTTGCTTCAGCAACTTTCTCGAACGTTCATCTAATCCTTGATAGATTAGATAGAGAGCCTTCTTGTCTCTCTTCCTTGAATCTCTTAAACTATCCTTTTGAGTTTGAGATAGACTACCTTCATTTTCCGGTTCGATGTACCCTTTCTAAACGACTTCCCATGCATCATGTGCTCCTAAGATAGTCGTCATCCTTAAACTCCAAGTATCATAGTTGTTCTTTGTGAGCATCGGAACTTGGAAGGGAACACCATTACTTGTCATCTTCTTAAAAATCTTCTAGCTCTTATACCACTTTGTTGTAGGAAAATTATTTTAGAAGTGATGGAGAAAGTATTTAAGAGAAAGTGTTTCGAGAATTTTGAAGAGGATAGATGATTTTAGAAGAAGAAGCTTTTTATTATTTAAGAGGATTTCTTATTTCTTGGATGATTTCAAATGGTAAGGGAGAGGAGGTATTTATAGCCTCCAAAGTACAAAATATATAAAATATTTTAATCCTAAATCTAGAGAGTTCTACTAATATTTTATTATAATAATCTAGATAAATGTGAAGATATTTCTCTCAAATTCTCTAGAACATTCAAAAGAGGTTGAGCTTTAGATACTTCTGGATAATGGATCAGGAAATGGGTTTAGCCCAATATAAGTTAATTGGATTTTACCCAACATTAACTTGATCCAAAATCAAGTTTATATTCTCAACAGTTTTTTGGCCTCAAACTCCTTCTTCCATTTCTTCTCCAATATTTCTTTATCATTTCCCTTGGCAGGTGGTGATCCATCAACGTCTATTGTCATCAAAATCAGAGCATGTTTAACCCTTGTTATATCGGAATGATTTCTAATCTTCAACTGTAAATCTTTGTCGCTTTCACCGAGAAGGAACAGAGTAAGATCGGTCCAATAGTTTGGATCCTAAAGATGATAAAGTCTCACGGAGGTGGAGATTGATGTTTCTACTTTGGGTTAAGCAGTTTCTCGGTTCAAATTATTACCGGAAGTGGGTAACACAAATCCTTAATTGATTTGGGCAAAGAAGAAGATAGCTCTTTGGCTTCATTTTTTGGCGATGCCTATTCGAAGACTGGCCGACGACTTGCTTAGCGGAGTGCTTAGGCGGCTGACACATGAACCTCCTTCAAGCAGATTCCTGGTTCCCTGTTTTTTTAGCCTCGATATTATTAGCGCAATATCTTCTTTGTTTAATTGTTTAATTGTCTTTGTGCTATCTTTTAATAAAATCTCAGATGTTAAGAAAAGATCTCATATATATTTCAAAATACTTTTAACAAACATATATATCAAACCCTATTACATAGAAACCATGGCAACCTATTGTTTTGGACTTATACGGACTTGGGCCATATTTGATCCTATTTTTTGGGCCTGCTTTTTCTGCTTCAGCCCAACAGTGTCTTTTTCACCTTTGTTGCAGTACTGCAGTTTTTGCAGAGTCAAAATGAGCAAGACTAGAATGTTCAAAAGGGACAAAAGGAGGTTTAATGATTATGAAGACCATGACATCAGAGATAGAAGATACCTTTGGTGTGTTGGGTTTTATATATGTATCTTCCTTTGTAGTCTTGTTGCTGTTGTTGTGCTTGTGAGGTCCTCTTGTAAGAACTCTCTCTCTATAAATCGTAATTAGAAGAACACAGTGAGCTCTTTGAGCTCGCCGAGACGTACTGTGGTCAATTCTTGATCACAGGAACTTGTATATATTTCCTTGCACCTACAAACACAAACAAACACAGTTAACTTACGGTACAAGTAAGAAAGTAGTTTGAAGAAAGTTACAACAAGTGGTATCAGAGCTACTCAGGTTGACGGTATGGAGCCAACTCTGGGAAGGTTTGAAGTAAAGGAGTTTAACGGGGATGGTGATTTTTCTCTATGGAAGTTCAATATGTTGGCTCAACTCGAGATTCTTGGTCTAGACTCTCCTTTGTTGCCGATCTATCTAGCTGAGGAAGATGGTTATGATTCTAAGGAAGAGAAAGTTGATAAGGTTAGAAAGGATGGTAAGGAAGTGAAAGGTGCTGAAGCTGGACCTTCAAGGAAGTCTCCAGAACAACTTTTCACGGAAGCTAAAGCAGATCCAAAGTTCAAAGACAAGAACAAAAGGGCTAAAAATCTAATTGGTACTAGTCTTTCGGACAGTGTTCTAAGGAAGGTCAAGAAAGAAAGAACTGCCTACGAAATGTGGATTGCTTTGGAAGCTGAATACCAGGTAAAACCTTTACCACACAGATTCAATCTTAAGCAGAAGTTTTATAGTTTTAAAATGGATTATGGGAAGAATCTGGACAAGAACCTCGACGTCTTCAACAGATTGATATCAGATTTGTCTAGCGTTCACGTTGATATTGGTGAAGAAGATAAAGCTGCTATATTGATGAATAGTCTACCTAAGCAGTTTGAGAATTTGGTTCATACTCTGAAATATAGTGTGGGAAAGGAAACCATAACTCAAAAAGATATTATAAGCTCCGCGTACTCTATTGAGATGGAGCTAATAGAGAAAGGAGTCTATAAACTCCATTCTGTTTCAGAAGGGTTGGTGGTTCAGTTTCGAGGAAGAAAAGAAAACAGAGGGCAGTCTAAGGACAGTAGAAGTGAAAGCAAGCACAGATCAAAATCAAAGCCAAAGGGTAGATCTTGTTGGGCTTGTGGTGCTGAAGGACACTATAAGAGAGACTGTCCAAAGAGAAAGTCAAACACAAAGGGAGACACAGCAGAACCCAGTGTATGTAGCGCAGAGTACACAGAACCAGAAATGCTAGTGGCCACAAGTTCTTCATGTGAAGATGAGTGGATATTAGACTCAGGGTGTTCATATCATATGACATCAAACAGAGACCTAATGTTCGATCTAGATGAAATAGATGGTGGAAAAGTACTGATGGGTAATGACAGTTTATGTGAGGTCAAAGGAGTTGGAAAAGTGAGTTTTGTGAATGATGATGGATCTACATTTATTCTAACTCAAGTAAGGTATACACCTACTTCAAGAAGAAATCTCATATCATTGGGGCAACTAGAGACTTTAGATTATTGGTATCAGTCCCCGGATTATAGAATGAAGGTAATGAAGAAAGGAAAAGTTGTCATGACAGCTGATTACAAGAATACCCTATATTTCTTGAATGGAAAAGCAAAAATATCTGAATGCAATGCAGTGAAATAATCAAAATGGTCAATGGGAATTTGGCATAGTAGACTAGGCCATATTGAGCAGTCGCAATATGCAAGCATTGGTCAAGAAGGGTTTTATTCATGTTGATTTGCCGAAGGATTTTAGGAACTGCGAACCTTGCATATTTGGAAAATCACACAGAATCTCCTTCAACAAAGGTTCACACATTTCAAAAGGACCTCTAGATTATGTTCACTCTGACCTTTGGGGCTCACCAAATGTGACACCTAGTCTAGCTAAAAGTCAATACTATATGTCTTTTGTAGATGATTTTAGCATAAAAAGTGTGGGTGTATTTCTTGAAAATAAAGGACGAGGCTTACAGCAAATTTGTTTAATGGAAGACTCTCACAGAGAATCAGAGTAGAAGAAAACTGAAAGGTTTAAGAACGAACAATGGCTTGAAATATTGTAATAGAGTCTTTGATGATTACTGCAAGGATAATGGCATTTTAAGGGACAAGACATGTCCCTATACTCCACAACAGAATGGAGTTGCGGAGAGGCTAAATAGGACTATACTTGAAAAGGTGAGGAGTTTTCTAAGTGAAACGGGTTTGTCAGAAGCATATTGGGCTGAGGCCACCTCTATTGTGGTATACATATTGAATAGAACACCCTCAAAGTCTGTTGACTATCAAATTCCAGAACAACTATGGTGAGGAAGAGAGCCGGATTATTCATATATGAAACGTTTTGGATGTTTGGCATATTTTCACACTGACCAAGGAAAACTAAAGCCTAGAGCTAAGAAAGTGATTTTCTTAGGATATCCGCAAGGAGTAAAAGGGTATAGGATTTGGAGTTTGGAGGATAAAAGATGTGTGATAAGCAGGGATGTTATATTCAATGAAGCAGTGGTATACAAGAACGTTGACAAGTCTATTGATGATGATCTACAAAAGGCTAAAGATCATAAAGCTAGAAGGGTCCCTTTCTTATTGCCAGAGGATGAGGTATAACAGATTACAGAATCTGGTGGTTCAACTACGAGTGAAAATCAGGCTTTGGAAACTTCTATTTCTGCTCAGAATGATATCAATGATCAACAAGATCAAGATGATCAAGTAGAGACGGAATCCTATAATGACTACTTGCTAGCTAGAGAGAAGAGATAGAAGAGTCACCAGAAAACCAAGCAGATTTATAGAAGCAAATGTGGCAATGAAACACATCTCACTCTGCATAGTAATAAAGAAACTAAACGCAAGACATGTACTAAAAATTCATATTTCTTGTGGCATAAAAGACTAGGACATATTTCCAGTGAAAGAATCAAAAGGTTGGTTAAAGATGGAGTACTTCCGAATCTTGATTTTACTAACCATAAAGAGTGTATTGATTGCATTAAGGGAAAGCAAACAAAACACACTAAGAGAGGAACCACAAGAAGTAGACAGCTTCTTGAAATCATACATACAGATATTTGTGGACCTTTTGATGTTCCATCTTTTGGAGGTGAAAAGTATTTTATTACCTTTATCGATGATTATTCATGTTACTGTTATATATATCTGTTGCATAAATAATCTCAATCTGGCCACGATGTACAAGTGTTCATTACTGAAGTTGAGAGACAATTAGATAGAAAAGTGAAAATCATAAGGTCAGATAGAGGTGGTGAATTTTATGGCAGATATGATGAAACAGGACAACATCCTGGACCTTTTGCCAAACTTCTTCAAAAATTATGAATTGTTGTTCAGTACACAACGCCTGGTTCTCCATGGCAAAATGGTGTAGCTGAAAGGCGTAATGGTACTTATATGGGAATGGCTAGATCCATGATGAGTCATGCTAACTTACCTATATCCTTGTGGACGGATGCATTACGTACAGCAGTCTATATCTTGAACAGAGTTCCTAGCAAAGCAGTTCCAAAGACTCCTTTTGAACTGTGGAAAGCCTGGAAACCTAGTCTATCACACCTCCAAATTTGGGGATGTCCAGCTGAAGCAAGAATATATAACCCACATGAAAAGAAATTGGATTTCCGAACGATCAGTGGTTTCTTTATTGGTTACCCTGAGAAGTCCAAAGGATATATATTTTACTGCCCAACCAATAGTACAAGAATAGTGGAAATCGGTAATGGTATATTCTATGAGAATGGTGAGATTAGTGGGAGTGATAAAGTTCAAGATGTGGTCATTCAGAAAATTAGGGTTCATATCTCTTTACCCTCAATTCTGAATGTTACTGGAAATCTTCATGTTGTTGAACCGTTAAACAATGAGGAAAATTCAGTGAATGATCATGCACTCCATGAAGAAAACATCGCCAATAATGATAACACACTTACAACACAAAAGGAACCGGCATTAAGAAGATCTACTCGTGGGAGAAGGTCTGCTATTTCTGATGACTATGTGCTTTATCAAGTAGAATCTGGAGAATTGAACATTAAAGATTTGGCTTCCTATTCACAAGCCCTTAAGGATGTTAATTCTGATAAGTGGGTTGATGCCATGAAGGATGAAATAAATTCGATGGCTAAGAATGAAGTCTTTCATGGTGTCTCATTGCTTGAAGGACACAAACCAGTTGGGTGTAAGTGGATCTTTAAGACCAAACTTGACTGTGGTGGCAATATTGAACGACATAGAGCTAGACTTGTAGCTAAGGGTTTTAGAAAGAAAGTATCGATTATAATGAGACTTTTTCCCCTGTGTCAAGGAAAGACTCTTTCAGAATTATCATGGCATTAGTAGTTGAGCATGATCCCGAGTTACATCAAATGGATGTGAAAACTGCCTTTCTTAATGGAGACTTAGAAGAAGAAGTCTACATGCGTCAACCTGAAGGCTTCATAATCGAAGGTCAGGAAGACATGGTCTGCAAACTTAAGAAATCAATATATGGACTGAAACAAGCTTCGAGGCAATGGTATTCAAAGTTCGATGAAATCATTACAGAATTCGGTTTCAAAGAAAACATTGTTGATCCATGTATTTACCTCAAGATCAGTGGGAGTAAGTTCATATTTTTGGTCATGTATGTTGATGATATTTTATTGGCCAGCAGTGATCTTGGTCTATTACATGAGACTAAGATTTATCTCTCATATAAATTCAAAATGAAAGATATGGGTGAGGCATCCTATGTGATAAAAATTGAAATATTTCGTGATAGATCACTTGGAATTTTAGGATTTTCTCAGAATGCATATATCGATAAAGTTCTTGAGAGATTTGGCATGACGACATATTCTCCTAGCATTGTTCCTATGCAGAAAGGTGACAAGCTTGATCTTAAGCAATGTCCGCAAAATGAAATGGAACGTCAAGAAATGCAAAAATATCCTTATGCATCTCTGGTGGGAAGTTTGATGTATGCATATGTCTGTACAAGACCTGATATTAGCCATGCAGTTGGCATGTTGGGTAGCTTTCAGAGTAACCCAGGACTCACTCATTGGCAAGCTGCAAAGAAAGTTCTGAGATACTTAAAGGGAACAAGGAACTACATGCTCACATATAGGAAATCAACACATCCACAGATGGTTGCTTTTTCTGACTCAGATTTTGGTGGATGTCATGATACTAGACACTGCACTCTTGGCTATGTGTATCTCCTTTCTGGGGGTGCCATCTCATGGAAAAGCCAGAAGTCGGAACTGCTCTACACATCCACTATGGAGGCTGAGTACGTGGCATGTTATGAGGCTTCTATTCAAGGAACATGGAGCGAAATTTCGTCTCTGAGTTTGGACCATTAAGCTTTGTTGACAAGCCTCTAACTCTTTACTATGATAATCAAGCCGCAATCTTCTTCTCTCAGCATGATAAGATATCTAAAGGAGCCAAACACATGGACCTTAAATATCTATCTCTCAAGCAAGATGTTAAAAGAGGAAAGTTTGTCATTGAACACATAGGCACTGATCTTATGGTTGCAGACATATTTACGAAAGCACTACCTCCTAAGACTTTCAATAAGCATGCTGAAAGTATGGGTCTTGAGGATAGTTCCTAAATATGTTGTCTGTTTTATTGGCCTTATTTGACATTTATTTGAGCTCTTAAATGACTTTTACATCTTTTATATTCTGTTTCCAATGTGCACCTACATTCTTGTTGTTAGATTTATGATAACAGAATGAGTCTTTATTTACAGACATTAAAGGGACCATTATGATAACTCCTACTTAAGTTATGGTCTAGCTATGAAGGTGGTCAATGTAGTAGTACATGGAAGGGATCATGTTGCAGAATGATGTGCAACCGCCATGACTCTCATTGAAAACTAGATTAGCCAAGACACTTATGAAGACCAAATGAAATAAATCAAGTTATAGCATATCATGCCGGCCTTATGATTCCTAAGAGAAAATATTAATGAATAGTATAACGACCAAGTGGGAGACTGTAAGAAATATTTCCTTTCTCTATTATATGGTCTTATAGTTATCCGTTTTCTATTGGAATATTGTTATTCCTTAATATATTTGGAATCCAACTAAATTGGTAATTAAGGAGTTTTTCCTAATCTATCTCTACTTTGATGGACGGTTGAGATTAAATCTTAAGGAAACCCTAAAGAGGAATTAGGTCCTCTCTCCACCTATAAATATGTGCATTTAGTCCATCATAAAGGCATGCTTAACAGAAACACAACACATAATAGTATTGTTCATAGGCAAGAGAAGAGAAACCTAAATCTCCTAAACTAAAAGTTCAGGACTTCAGGAAACCGTTCATCCAGACAATCTCGACTACAATGGTTAGAGGTACTCCGCTAACCCTCCATCATAATTCTCTCATGTAATTAATCATACTGCTTAAAATATCTAGGGTTCATTTTAAAATCAATCTAACAAAATTAACAAGTACGAAGAGGAATCCAATGTTCATGATGATAACAATGAACTAGGCTCAAAACAACACTTATTATAAATCCTATCAACATAGGTAATAAGCATAGTTGGTCTGTCAGCATAAAAAAATACCGAGAAACACTAAATTGGAATAATAAGACTAATAGCATCAGAAAGAAAATAAAAATTACGAAGAAACCCAACAGAAGACAAAGATAGAGAAAAGTGAAACAGAAGTTATCATATATAAATACAACTAAAAATAATGAATGGAAGAGTCAACAAACTCTTGCTGGAATTGACACTACCATATAAACGGAACAATAAGAGAACCAAATTATAACCAAAGTTATAAATAAAGACTATAAAACAATGATGACTAAATGCAGGATTAAAATGGCGAAAGAGAAATCCAAAACTTGAAAAGACAAAACTAAACATTGCAGAAACAAGAGTATGAATCGTATTAACCATGATCAGCAACACTCTTTTGGGAGCACGAAACATGACAGACATACATTTAACTGGAACAAGTAAGGTGAGAATGGAAAAGATAGAATTCCAAACAACAACACATAACAACATACGCCACTAAGAACCACTATTTTACAAACAAAGTAAGCGGAAGAAAACAAATTTTGCATCAAATAATAGTACACGAGCGTAGATACAGGCAAACAAGGCGTAGGACCAATAAAGATTTAAAATCCAGGAAATCTGATAGCAGCATTCATGAACAAATTTAACAAAGACTAAGCCAATGAGATCATATACCAAACATAGTAAAACAAACGAAACAAACAACAAGGACATAATCAACTATGGTACTGTTCTTTTATGTGTCGTAGGCTACTCCATTTAGCGTCTAAAATAAGACTTAACAAAACGTGCGACTGAGTAACTAAAACTATTATAGAATTATTTATTATCACTTATACTGTTATCTATATAATTAAAGCTGAAAGTGTTGTTATACAGTCGCGGTTGCTAATGCAGCGTTCGTATAAAGAACAGAACCTATAAAGATATTAAAGAAAACAAAACGCAAATTACCCAACGGGGCAAAACCGACTTTTCAAACCACAAGGAGTACATGTTTATGTAAGAAGTGCCTTCTACGACCTTTTCTCATAAGAGCAGCTCCAATAGTAAAATACTCACTAGATGTTTTTAACTTATTTTTAATGTAAATAATGACTTAAGAACCACTAATGAGGTTCCTAGTTTTGTGGGGGTTCCAACGGTTGAACCTCATACAAGGTTCCTAAAATTTTACAATAAAATTTACAACAAATTTATAATGTTAAATGTTACATGATACAATATCAAATGTCACAATGTCAAATGTGCATGTATACATTTATCATTGTTGTGAAACTATGAGCTACTTAACTAGAGAAAGTTGGTGTTCTGCTTGAGATTGTGCAATATGAAAGATGGTGTGTAACGAGCACCAATGCTTGTGAATTCATAATCTTCAAATCACAACAACAACAAAACAAAATTAAAATTACAAATGTAACAAAAAATCCAAAGTTACAGAGAAGAAACAACTCAGTTACAACAACAAGGCAAGCAAGACCACACACACACTACACCTTACAGAGACGTTACAGAGAAGAAACAAAAATCATGGCAACAAACATATTACATTGCCAATACGAACCAAACAATAAAGATATATTATAAGATTTCAGACAACAAAACAGAGAAGTTACAGAGAAGAAACAACAACAGAAACATAGAAGTTACATTAACAAAGTCATTCACGTGTTTAATATGTCAGTTATTAGCTTGTCTTTCAGAGCCATTTTCATGTCATAAAGTGTCTCTGTTTTTTATGTTAATGGAGGACACAACAAGCATTCATATATAAGTGTAATTAAAGACACATAGCCACAACAAGCATTAAGATCCATTTACAGTCGTAACCAACATCTACAAGCATTGAACTCTACTTACAGTCTTAACCAACAACTAAAAAAATTGAAAACAAATCAAATATGATCACAACAATAAGTGTGATGGACACAGTCTTAACCAACATCTATAAACATTTATCACAAGCATTCATATTAACTAAACACTACTAATTCAACATAACTAAACACAAAAATTTAACTCCATTTATTCAACTATCTGATTAGAGAAACAAAATGAACTATTACCTTGACAAGTCATGTGAACTATGTGTTGCAATTCACTCCATTCCGTCATTCATCTACTTCTGTTACAAACAAGTAGATTTGATGAGCAAAACATACAAAACAGAGAAGTTACATAGATGAATTGACAATAGATATTTTTGATATAAGACAAGCATGGTAAATTGACAACAAAAACAAAACATAGAAGACAAACTTGATGAATTCACAATAGATACAAAACATACATACAATCCTAAATTTTTCGAAATGCGAAGAACCCTAATTTTGAAACCAAACAATCCTAATCTCAAAATCTGAACTACCTTAACTACTAATTTGGTCAAAGAAACCCTAACTACTACCTATTTGTATGAATCGAAGAAACCCTAACAAATGAGGGATAGAAACCCTCCGACTTTATGGTGAATCGTCTCTGCGACAATGTGTGAAGCATCTCGGATCATTCGTCGATGTAGTCTCCGACGATGTGCTGAAGCGAAGACGCTTCTGTCAAGATGATGAATTCGCTTAGTCTTACCGTCGATTTGCGATGTCATTCTTCTATCGCCATCAGAGAAGCGAAGGAAAGAAAAAAAGGGTTTCGGAAAAATGAGAAAGAAAATCGAAGACCCATCATAAAAACATGATATTTCCAATAGAAACATGACATGTAGGAGTCTTTTAATATTTTTTATCAGCTCTGATTTAAGAGACGATTTTTTACTTATTAAGCTATTATTTTTTAGAAAAATTTTCATATTAATAGTTAAGAACCATTAATAAGACACCCTATTGGAGCTAGTGTAAGATTCAAGACTGTTCTGTAATTAACTCTGTATTATATTTTCTGTCAATATGGGCTTTTAAAAAATTAAGCTCAATATATTATAGGCCTATCAAGCCCAAATTGCTGAAATCACCGGTATATTCCATGTTGAATACATGACCACGTGGACTTCCACAATTGGAGGTAATCTCCACCACGCGCGATCACCAGCTTCGTCCCTTCTGTTCCAATTTATTTTCCAAAAGATAATTCATAACTTGACAAAAAATAGAAAAAAAAAAAAAATCTATATCTTCTTCTCCTCACATCCTTGCTCAGGAACCTCTTCAATGGCGAGAGTTCTAGTCTCGTCTCCTTCGTCGTTCTTCGGGTCGCCTTTGATTAAACCGTCGTCTTTTTCTTCCCGTCACTATGGAGGAGGAAGCGTTCAATTTCTACCATACCGGAGTAATAAGCTTTTCAGTACTTCTACTACCGTACGCTTCAGCTTAAACGAGATTCCTCCTTTCCATGGCTTGGACTCATCGGCAGACATCGGAGCGATTCTCACCAGAGCGGAGTCTCTTTTCTATACCGTTGCCGACGCTGCCGTCGTCGGTGCTGATTCTGTCGTATCTACTGATTCCACAGTGCAGAAGAGTGGTGGTTGGTTTGGTTTCATATCTGATGGAATGGAATTGGTGCTTAAGGTGAGTTTTAAGCATCTGATTAACGATCTCTGTTTTGTGTGTACAACTGAACAAAAGTTTCTGAATATCATCTTTGTAGCTGAAGTTTTGTGTATTGGATTATTTAGATTTTGAAGGATGGACTTTCAGCAATTCACGTTCCTTACGCTTATGGATTTGCGATTATCCTGCTTACCCTTATCGTCAAAGCAGCGACCTATCCTTTGACTAAGCAACAGGTAAGTGAGAATAGATTATGTGTTACTGAACTAAAACATCATAACAAATTATTTATTTTGTCATATTAAAAAGAAAATTTGGAAGCAATTTTCGATAGATTATGTTTTGTTTTTGAATCCCTTTTGCTTAGGATTGTTTCTCATTCTGTATAGGTTGAATCAACACTCGCAATGCAAAATCTTCAACCGAAGATTAAAGCGATTCAGCAACGATATGCAGGAAATCAGGTGATCTTTTTGGCTAGAAGATGATACTTGTGGGTGATTGAATCTTGACAATTGTGTTCTGTTTTTCGATATCTAGGAAAGAATACAACTAGAGACGTCACGTTTGTATAAACAAGCTGGTGTAAATCCATTAGCAGGTACTTTTCTAGAAGTTATGGTTATATGCCAGGTCATGATTCATCATTTTGTGCTTATTATATTCAATATCTTGTTGTCTTTTTATGTTAGGTTGCTTACCAACTTTAGCTACCATACCTGTTTGGATTGGTCTATACCAAGCTCTCTCCAATGTGGCGAATGAGGTACATGATATGCCTTAATGTCTCCTTAATCATTTGCTTGGGTAGAGACCAGATAAGATTGTTGTTAGGTTTGTTATACTTTTTGTTATGTTCTAATTATGCTTACTATTGCAGGGGCTTTTCACAGAAGGTTTCTTTTGGATTCCCTCTCTAGGTGGACCAACATCTATTGCTGCTCGGCAGAGTGGATCCGGCATATCTTGGCTCTTTCCCTTTGTGGTAATGAGAGAAAAATATAAGCAGCCTCTAACATGAATACAATTTCTCATGTGATAGTTATATCTTGTACAAAGCTCTTAACTTTTCACGCAACTGAATTTGTGTTGTGCAATCAACCGTATCGTACTGGTGTCTAATCTCTTTCCATGGTGCAGGACGGGCATCCACCACTGGGATGGTATGACACTGCCGCATATCTTGTTTTACCTGTTCTCCTTATTGTCTCCCAGTACGTGTCAATGGAAATCATGAAGCCTCCTCAAGTGAGATATAACACAAGCTTCTTTCATTTTTTCCGCTAATTAAAATAACGTGATATGATTGTTCTAAGCTGAGTTTCATTTCTTTTGTCAGACAGATGATCCTGCCCAGAAGAATACGCTTCTTGTTTTCAAGTTTCTTCCACTCATGATCGGCTACTTTGCATTGTCTGTCCCATCAGGATTATCTATCTATTGGTTAGTCTCTCTTACATTGAAATTTTCATATAACCTCTTTACTCATGCCCTTGATCTACACATGTAATTAGACTACCTAGATGGCTACATTCTCAAAATGTATGTAAGACAGGTTAGAATTTCTAGGAATGCGAAGCTTGTTGTTAGATTAAGGAACTCATCTACTGTGACCACATTATGCGACAACAATATGATTGTACAGTGTATATTGGTAGGATTGAGTCTCTTTGTTATTACGTTGCTACTTATGTTAAACAATCCCATGGTTTTAGGTTCACAAATAATGTACTTAGCACAGCTCAACAAGTATGGCTGCGTAAACTAGGTGGTGCAAAGCCTGCTAACGATGAAAACGCAAGCCGGATAATAAGTGCGGGACGGGCAAAGAGATCTATTGCTCAGCCTGACGATGCTGGCGAAAGGTATGTAAATCAAGTTTCTTGTGGAGATTTCATATCTCCTCTATCAAGAGTTATTGTCAATTTTCCAACAAATGTAAATTTATTATACTACAGATTTAGACAATTAAAAGACCAAGAGAAGCGCAGCAAGAAGAACAAGGCTGTTGCCAAAGATACAATTGAACCGCTAGAAGCTCAGTCTGAATCAGAAGAAGGCTCAGATGATGAGGAAGAAGAAGCTCGTGAAGGCGCGTTAGCTTCGACTACAAGCAAACCAATTCCTGACGTTGGCCAACGAAGAAGCAAAAGATCGAAGCGGAAACGCACTGTATAGAAACCTAAAACAAACAAATTTGCGTAAGGAAGGAAGTGAGAAGAGAGAAAGATTTCAATGTTTGTCCTTTAGTTTGATCTTTTGATATACCAAGTCGGGCATTTATTTAATAATTAGGGCACAAAAAGGGTCATTCTAAAGTTAAATGCAGTAGATAATCAAAGTAAATTGATCATGTGATTCATCTTAGTAACGTAAATGTGTGCTTTTGTATTATTTTGCAAAACAAAACAAAAAGTTACTGTGCTTTGCCAATTTTGATAAATTTCGATACAATACTTTACAAGGCAATCCCACTATTTGAGAGATGAAAACATAAACTTTAAAAATGTCGATTTTAGAGTTTGTTTCGTTATTAGCTTCTGTACTGTATTGTGTTTAAGGGCATTTTCAACCTAACTCAATTTCTTCTTCTATTGCTTATTTGTGGAGTAAAATCAACTCCAACTTATCTTCATTTTCTGTTCAAAAATGGAGGAATGAATAGTATTATTCTAAAGTTGAAGTAACATTATTCATCCTCCATTTTAAATTAGCCCTTCAAATTTTATTATTTTCTACCTCTTCCCTGAAAATATTAATTTTATTTATTATAATTAATAAAATTATATATTTAATTTGTACTAAAAATATATCAAAAATTATTTGTCAAACTAGTTGATTATATACTGAATTGAATTTTTGTAATCTAACAACCCTATATATATATATATATATTAAATAAGAAAAAATAAATGATATCATAAATAACTAAAATAACAATATATCTTTTAATAGAGAAAATTGACAACATAAAAACACATAATTAAATCATTTAGAAAATAATCATATTTAATTTAGACAATATGTGGTGTGATTTTATTTTATTTTAATAATGAATATTTAGTTAAGTTAAATAGTTTAATTTCTTAAATTATTGTTGAAAACACATTAAATGGGTCAAATTCATAGGTAGTAATGGAATGGAGAAGAAATTGAGAAAAAATAGAGTAATATTAGTTTGGAGTAAAATATAGAGGAATGAGTTGGAGATGGTTAGCCTTAGGTACATTATCCGAGATCTGAAATCCGGTATGTGATCCGACTCGATCCATTCTGAAATTTTGGGTATACATGATACACGGATCCGGATCTGGGTAATAAAAGTTACGGATCCGCGGATACTGCATAATAATATTTTTTCTTCCGGATATCTAGATGTAGTCTTACTTAAAAAATTTAGTGCATTTTTTATAATATGTATTATTTCTATTAAATAATTTTAAATGTATTAGTGTGTAGGTTTAGTTTAAAATTTTGAATGATGAACTGTATAATAATAATATGCAATATAAATTATTAAAAAGTTAATATATTTGGTATTTTGTGAATTCTCTCTCTCTCTC
>JAKUCM010009684.1:0-19868 GCA_023374145.1 Lepidium sativum | reverse complement strand
AAAAGAGAGAGAAAGTATGAACAAATATTTGGATTTTTTAAATTTGAGGAAATTACAAACGACAAGTGATGATAATTTGATGGCATCGTGTACCAATCTTGAAGCTACTCTAAAGCATGGAAATCATTTGGATGTTGACGTAAATGATTTATTTTATGAATTAAAGGTTTTAAAATATGTTTTGTCAGGAAACTACAAGAGACCTATTGAAATGTATTTTTTGAAGACAATAGAAGGTTGTTATCCAAATGTTTGGATCGTTTATCGAATATTGTTAACAATACATGTATATGTTGCCTCTACAGAAAGAAATTTTTCAAAATTGAGAGAATTAGTTAGACAATTCGACTATGTGAGTTTTGATTAATATTTTTTTTAAAAGGAAAAAAAATTTATAGTTTAAAAAAACTTTCATTGTTATAAGATTTTTTTTTTAAAAAATATTATCTTAATATTTTTTAAATAATAAAGGTCATTTTTTTCGCTACAAACCTCAAATATGTCATACAGTTTAGTCATCGAGTTTGTTAAGTACGTACAGAACGTGTGCGAGTATACTTAATTTTCCAGGTCATATATTCGTGGACAATAATACTTTATTCTCGAACAAAGATTTGTGACTTTCTACATGATTTTTGTTTTCTTCTAAGTGGCACGACCAGTTTCTTCTTGTTTTGTTTAATAAATAGGTCAAATTCTTTTTTTTTTTTTTCTAGTGATGATATTCTATTCAATAGCTAGAGTCAAAGCTATTACCAGATTTAAAGAAGAAAGAGTCATAGCTTATCATTTGACCTCATTCTAGTTTGAAAAGCCGATCGAACTGTAAACTGTACTATTGCTTTCTTTTAACTTGCTAGATAGAGCTGGAAGGTTCAAAAGTATAATATGTACGCAAATTACAAAAGTTTTTTGAACATATAGAAGAAATTTTTTAAGAAATTGAAATCATAAGTTGATTTTAACTATTCTAAATTTTTTTATCAACAAATAGATCGATAAAATTTAATCAATAGCCTAAAACATACATTTTAAAATCTTTTTTTAATCTACTATATATAGTGAAAAACAATTAAACTCATAGTTTCAAAGTCATAGTTGGATCATCCCTAATTACTATAATGAGAAAAACTTATCTCATTGTTAATTGCTTAAAAGTTAGAAATATAGTTGATTTTTGAAATTGATTGGTATTGAATAAATACAATTTTATTTTATTGAGGTTTTGTTTTATTCAATTTGTTGTTTTGAAATTTTACCACTCATATTAATAAATAAAGTGTAAGTTAATAGAAAATCATATTATACAAAATTAGTTTTCAAAAATTAGTAATCAACGAGACTCTTCTACATGTTAAATCTAACTATTCAAAATTTTAGAATATTATATTATGTAAAACTGGATTTCAAAAATTTATAATCAACAAATTTTTAAATATTATCAAAAATGTAATATACTTTTAAAAAAGTCATAAAACATGTGCATAGCATGAATCTATATCTAATAATATATAATATAATATATCACTACTACTATTTACGATAAATAATATGTCAAATTGAGATATTCGTGACAGAGAGTTGAAATTTTTTTTTTTAATGTCGAAAATTAATGAATATAACTATTAAAACTAGATTATGTTTTGTATTATTTCGTAAGGTAAAAAATTGTAAAACATATTATTTGGAGAGTTGTTTGCTTAAACTCATATTTTGATACATAAACCGAATTTGAAATGGAAAACTGAAATCTTACAAACTATCAGCAAAAGATTGTATTTATATTGATACAATAATTTGTTACCAAGTTAGATATATAGTATTATTATGTATGACGTGACTGAATTATGTAAAATAACATTTAAAGTATCAAAATTCAAAATTTAAAACATCAGTATTTCCAGTTTTTTACCAGAATTCGATTTTAGAAAATTGTTTAACTTCACGGGTTTGAATTTATGCATTTTGGATTATTGATTGGTTTTGTCGATCAAATTATTAAAAAAATAACATTATTCTTAAAAATTTAATAAATTATGTATCAAAAATATATAAAAAGATTACAATAATTGTCTTGGGGGTAAAACACTATAATCGCGTGATTATGGATAAAAAAACTTAAATTTCAAATTTATGGAATGAAGTATACTGAAATATTCAAAATTTATGGGCGGGTAACTTAAGGATTTGAATGTTATGTAGATAAATAGCAGAACTTTTTGTAGGTAGTGTCATTTGTTTTTTAATTTCAATTCATACATTAATAATACAATTCAAATAAATAATAAAATAATAAATGATTTGTTTGCAGATCATAAAACAAGTAGAGAGATATATACTCACCTCCATCTTTACGCACTAACATCTCTTAGATTCTTCTGTGTAATCCCATAAACTTTCTTTTTATCATACTAAGAACCCTTTAATGGTTTCACCATTAAAAGTGCTCTAAGCTCACTCTTTATTTAATAAAATGGGCTTTTACGGCATTTTTGTCACTCAACTTATTCATTAGCTTAAATAGCTTAAATGTGAGACATTACAACATAATGAAAAAGTTTATAGAATACATCAAGAATAAAGTCAAAAAAAAAGAAAAAATTCAGGTGACATAGCTCAAACAAAAATTAGATTTGCGCTTAAATCTGAAATAGATTTTGAACTAATTTGAATTATGTCGATAAGAAAAATCGATCGAACACAAGGGGTTCGCTGACAAAATCTTGAGATTAAATGCACAATTTCCACAATATAGAGACTTTGTGATGAAACTAGATCTAGATTCTCCAAGAAAAAAGACTAATCTAGGTTTCTAAAAATATAGTAAACATTTGAATTCCTTCTAAGACCCATAATAGAATAAGACTTATTCTCATAAGCCATTTTATATTAACACTTAAAGAATAAAAAGAATATCTAATTAGATAACAGTCCCAATTTACATAGTTGATATATTGATCTTCATAAGAACAATTTAAGGATACATTCAACTCATATCACAGATTGTTGTTGGGAGTTTCATACTAGTATCAATCAATAAGAATTGAGACTGAGGAAATTAAAAAGCAAATTTGAGGGATCGAAAAAACGGAACCTTGGATGCAAAAGAGTCAAGGAGGTCAAAAGAGCGGACTTGGCGAGCTCCACGACGAACGAGCTCCAAGCAAAGAGCGGCGCCAACGAAGCCAAGACCTCCAGTCACTACAAAAGTGTTACCTTCGACGCCTTCGTTCTCCACTCAAATGCATTTCTCCTCTCAACCGTTTGACCAGTGACTCCAACATCGATCGAAAAAGATAAAGCATGCGACTTTAATCTGACAGAGAGCCCACGTGGACTTTAACTCTCCTAAGTCCTACTAATGTTTTGGAGACTAAATGATGCAATAGTTCGACTAGTTGGAGTAAAGTCGTGTGTATGTTGGATAGATCCGAACATAGATAATTGTTGGTGTCTGATTTTGACCTTGAGTATGGAATCGATGGAACAGAAATCGAGGATGGGACATCTTCTTCATTAATCAACAAACAATGGAAACCAAGGTTCTGTCAGACGTATATCTAATCTTTAGCTAATTATTATTATATTAAATTGTACAGTTGGATACGTACAACAAAGTCGTTGTAGTATAGTGGTAAGTATTCCCGCCTGTCACGCGGGTGACCCGGGTTCGATCCCCGGGCAACGGCGTATTTTTCATTTTTTATTTTGTCTTTTTGCTAAAATAAAAATATTTGAATGTCCAATAAATCCGCCATGTCGTTCGTCTCCCTGCATTTCCGATTCAAATGAAAACCATTAGAATCAGTATGAACAAACACAGGGAAAAATTCTTCAGAAAGAAAAAAAAAAAGACAACCTGTAAATAATCATCGCCGGAATCCGTCTACTGGAACGACGGAGATCTCATAGTGCATGTTTGCGCCGTTTATTGGCTTAGGAAAATTTGAATTTTGATTGAGCGTAAAACTTAGAGAAGACGATTCCGGTTAAAGAAAAAAATGGGGTGGAGGAGGAGGTGGTGGTAGCAATTATGGAGAAGGCCCGAAGAGAGCTTGACCAGACTCCAACATGGGCTGTCTCCACAGTTTTGTGGCGTTATCATCTTAATCTCTATCGTCTTAGAGGCTTATGATTCACAAAATCGGAGAGGTACAAGTTGCCGAGAGAAGCCTTTATATTTTCCAATTGCTTTTAAATTATGAAATCACCCATTGCCATTGTTCAATTCGCAGGTGTTATTACGGAAAGAAGGAAAAAAGCCTTGTATGAAGCTCTTCAAAAGATTAAAACGGTACCAAATCAACAAAAATCTGAAAACCCTCGCATTGATTTGTTCTTTTTTTTTTGGTATTAAAAGTCAAATCTTTTTTGTTCCTGATTTTGCAGAGTTGATGGTTTTGGGGGTTCATATCTCTGCTACTAACTTTTGGTCAAAACTACATTAGCAAGCATTTGCGTGCCGTCGAAATACGGGACACGCAAATGTCCTTTTGTGGTCCGTACGATGGTCCCAGTGGCTACGCTAAAAAGCCAAAGACAACCGACCTCTTGCAGCGTCGTCATTTTGGCTGGCGCTGTTAAATCTAAGTGCAAGGAGGTCAATATCTTTCTTTTGGCTTAATCCTTGACAAATGTTGAAACTTGATGAAGATAAGAGTGAGAGTGTTTTGTTTTTCTATTGTTGTTTGCAGGACTATGTGCCGCTTATATCACTCAATGCTTTGCATCAAATACACATCTTCATCTTCTTCTTGGCTGTGTTTCATGTGATTTACAGTGCTATTACCATGATGCTTGGTAGAGCTAAGGTATAATATACATTACTTAAGATTTGATTGTTGGATTGGAGTCTTTATGGTTTCTTTACATGCAGATTCGTGGATGGAAAGTCTGGGGAGGAAGAAGTCGTACATGATCAAGAATGTTGAATGGTTAGATTCATGCTTATAATCTCAAATTTTAGATGCAGAAAATGAGATTTTGTTTTTCTTTGATGTAATTTACAGATCCTTCAAGATTTAGGCTTACACACGGAGACATCATTTGTTCGAGAACATGTCAATCCTTGGGCGAAAAATAGATTCTCCTTCTATGTTGTATGGTTTTTTCTACATTCTATTTGTATGTCATAACTCTTGTTTCTTTCTATCTAAAGCAGTAGAGAAGTCAGCCCTTGTTTCTTTTTCTTTGCAGATGTGTTTCTTTTCGCCAGATGCTGAGATCTGTGAGAAGATCTGATTACACTATGCGTCATGGGTTCATCAGTGTGAGTTTACTTGAAATTAAGCAACCAATCTTGAAAAAAACTCTAGAAAACGTTTTATGAGATTTATCTTCTTCTAAACCCTCTGTTACATTAGGTCCATTTGGCACCTGGCATGAAGTTTAATTTCCAAAAATACATCAAAAGGTCATTAGAAGACGACTTCAAGGTAGTCGTGGGAATCAGGTACCTCTTAATACTTATTCTGCTTACACTAACATACATTTCATCATCGTTTGCTGATACAATTTTATCATCATTCTGGTAACGCAGCCCCGAACTGTGGGCCTTTGTCATGCTCTTTTTACTCTTTGATGTTCACGGTTAGTCGTTTAGATTATTTTTTTAATAGTTCTTCAAGATACAGAGCTTAGAATTTAATTGTTTTGGTATACCATTTCAGGGTGGTATGTTACTGCTGTGATCACCATGATTCCTCCAGTTGTAAGTGACTCAATCTACCGTATAGCTTTTGCTTCCATGAAACGAGAAACTCTTATGAGCTTACCGAGCAGAATAACCAACTAATTGTGTTTGGTTTGAAGTTGACATTAGCAATAGGAACCAAGCTTCAGGCAATCATATCAGATATGGCGTTGGAGATTCAAGAGAGACATGCAGTGATACAAGGGATGCCACTTGTCAATGTCTCTGACCGACATTTCTGGTTTAGTCGTCCCGCTTTAGTCCTCCATATCATCCACTTCATTCTCTTCCAGGTACAACTAATATAGTGGCTTATAATGATGAACCAATTGAAGATGCATGTATTCTTCTATGTTATAATGAGCTTTACTTGTTTGTTCAGAATGCCTTCGAGATCACCTACTTCTTCTGGATATGGGTAAATAGTTACACAAAGCTCTCTTGTTCCACGATCTCTTTCTATCTCTTTATCTCTCTCTCTCACACTGTGCTTTCATTGTTGTAGTATGAGTTCGGGTTAAGGTCCTGCTTTCATCACCATTTTGCCCTTATAATTATACGGGTTGCTCTCGGGTAAGTAGTATGCTCATCTTCAATTCCAACTTGTTCAGGGGAATTTGGTTTTCTTGAGCTACAAGAATCTGTTTTTTGTTTGTTAATGCAGAGTGGGAGTACAATTTCTCTGCAGTTACATCACACTTCCTCTTTACGCTCTTGTGACTCAGGCATGTCAAAAGTTTCTATACATGTAAATATTCTTTCACTTTCAACAAGAGTAATTCTAATGACTTGAGGTACATTTTTACATGTTTATTTTAGATGGGATCAACGATGAAGCGATCAGTGTTTGATGAGCAAACGTCAAAGGCATTAAAGCAATGGCATAGAAATGCAAAGAAAAAGAGTGAGACATCAAGTCAAACACCGTCTCCAATGCCTAATATCCGACCTAAAACCGGCGGTGATATTGAGTCTGCTCCGGCCAACATCACGGCTAGTGTTGATGTTAAGGAAGGAGAGCAGTCTCGTAGACCTGGTGACTTCTGAACCGGTCCCTAAATACCATACCGGTCTTTTCTTTCACATCGGCTTACTCAAATCCTATACACATTTTTGTCCTTTTTTTCTTTTTGTATTATAGATTTTTTATTATTTAATACATGTAGTTACTTGTTGTATAACAATTAGCTCAGTGTTGTACAAGCAGCCTAAGAAATGGCATACCAAAAAAAGAAAGAAAAAAGAAACAAGACCAATAAATAGACTTGTAAAGTTTAGCAAAAAAAATTCTGTTAACGCTGGAATTATAATAAAGTTATTTCAAATTATAATTGTGATAAACATAAAACCCAAAGAAAACAAATATATTCTTGGATACAAAGTCCGTAACAAAAGAACTGAAATCCGAATTAGAAAATTTTCTAAGGATTTGTCTCTAAAAAAACTATGATACGACCTTAAAATAGAAACTTAAAAAATTGGTATTTTGAAGACCAATAACTGAAAACACCACCTATCATAATAAGTTTATAAACGATGATAAATTTTTCTATGACGAATGAATGTACCACAAGAATGAAGATCACATAACTACACCGACAAAAATATATCCCAAAATTCTTAAAGATGGTTGAAAACCAAACCTAAATCGACTGGTTGACACCTTAATAAAACTCTTAAAAATAAGAAACCTCAAACTGGTCTATAAAAAAAAAAAAAATTCTATGCACAGAAACAATCGAAAATCCAGAAAAACACAATACCCATTCGAACCAAAATCCACCTGAGGCAGCATATAACTGAAAATCTGACTAAAAATCTAAACTAAACCACAATGATCACAAAATATTAATAAACTAAACCAAGCTAATATCCAATTTTAGCAAAATAATTTGTGTCGCAAATTAAGTGGACACTCGACACTGAGTCAAAGTAGTCAACCGGTTTGGACCAGTTGAAGTAGATTTGTCCGTGGGTGGAGGATGCAAATTTATCCGGTTTAGTTTTAATTTAGTGGAGTCTACCACCCGGTTCAACCGCTTGAAACGGTCGGTTTTCAGGTTGATTTCTCAGGGAGAAATTTGATAAACCCTAACCATAGTCGTCCTCGTAGAGATTGTCTCCACTGCAAAACTGTGCTCATCGATTGTCTCGTAATCGCATAATCTTCGTCAATCAACTTCACAGGTTTTTATTTTATCACGTCTCTTTCTCCTACGGCTTCCTTTTCTGGGGTTCGTTGATTGAGTTAAGTTAGTGATTTCATTAACCATGATTATGGGTTTTATCTTCTCCGACTTGAGCTTCTAGTATATTTGGTTCAATGAAGTTCCTTTGGAATGCGGTTTTGTTATGATTAAGTTTTGGCTCTTTTGTCAAATTCCAAATGATATATGGGGTCGCTTTTTAACTCTTTTTTTTTGTTTTCCCTTTGTAAGTGGCTGTCCATTTTTATGATAATGTGAGTAATTTGAAGTGTCAAACTTGCTTTGAAATAAAAGTACATAGTTGAGTGGTTTGAAGTATCAGTCAGATATTATAGTGTTTAAGTAATTTGGAGTTCAGTCGCGAACTTGGGCCACTAATGTTGGAGATCTTATGCTCAGGTTTCCCCAAAAGGTGTTTAATTCTATGATCAAAGCTCCTGCCTTGAAGGGTAAACTTTTTACATCTATAGATTTGATCATGCTTTACATTGGGGATGATAGATCGGGTCTGTGTAAGATATGATTTAGAAGTTTCAAGAACTTACTAAAGGCACAACTTTTTCAAGGATTATGAGAGCGGTGCTTGCAATGGCAATATCTAAACTTCGAATATGATTTACGTGAGCAGAAGCATATGCGTATATAGGAATGAAAAATGGCATAAGTTTAAGCAATCATGTCTACAAATTTGGTTTAGTATTCTTTTATCTTTTTTATTTTAAGAATTTTTGAAGTCTTGCAAATGAAGTAGGTTTTATTTCAAAGTAGACTATGTGATTCATGAGGCTGTACACTTTAGCGCTAGGTGTGATGGGAGTGAGTTGTCATGCGTTCTGTAGTAATTTCATTTTGAAAGTTTTTCCTTGTTTAACTGACAGCACTAAAGAAGAAGATTGAGAAAGATTTTTATGGAGTCGGAAGTATTGACCTATTCACTAATTTGGACAGAGAGGTAGAGAAATACCTCTGTACCTGCATATTTCATGATATTTGATTATATTTTGGTACCATTTAGATTGATTTTATTCTAAAATGGTCAGAACTTAGCAATTAGACAGAAACCTGGATTGGGAAAACACTCTGGTCTAGAAAAATCAGAAGCCACAACTCGGTGAGTACTTATCCTTTCCATTAGGTGATTTCTCTTTGACGTTTATGGTCTTCCATAGTGTTCAGCTATTATTTAGTACCTGATAATATGATTATTGCATTTCTTACTAATATCTGCGTGTTCTGTGCAGGGACAAACAATGTTCTATTCCAATAAAGGCAGTGCATCCAAGTACCTTCGAAACAGAACTCCACCCACTCACTGATAGGTCCGAGTTATTAAGAGAACTGACTCATCATTCACAGCAAAGGAACCTCGTTGCTGGACGTGCAGTTCATGCACAGATTATCAGAACTGGTACATCAACTTGTACCCAACATGCCAATGGCCTTGTCAATCTTTACGCTAAATGCAGACAATTACCCAAAGCCCAATCCATCTTCAACGCCATTAGAAGCAAGGATGTTGTATCATGGAATAGTCTCATCACTGGGTATTCCCAGAATGGCGGTATCTCCAGTTCCCACACTGTCATGCAGCTGTTTCGGGAGATGCGAGCACAAAATATGCTGCCAAATGCTTATACCCTTGCCGGGATTTTAAAGGCTGAGTCGAGTCTGGGAAGTTGTACAGTTGGGAGGCAGGCTCATGCGCTTGTGGTCAAGATGTCAAGTTTTGGGGATATATACGTTGACACTTCAATGGTGGGCATGTACTGTAAAGCTGGCTTAGTCGAGGACGGACTTAAAGTTTTTGCCTTGATGCCTGAAAGAAATACGTATACGTGGTCTACTATGGTTTCTGGTTATGCTACAAGAGGGCGTGTTGAAGAGGCAATTAAAGTCTTCAAATTATTTCTTAGAGAGGAGGAAGGAGAAAGTGATAGTGACTATGTCTTCACTGCGGTTCTAAGCTCGTTGGCTGCAACCATGTATGTAGGCCTAGGCAGGCAAATTCATTGCATCACAGTTAAAAATGGGTTACTCGGGTTTGTAGCATTGAGTAATGCACTCGTTACAAATGTATTCAAAGTGCGAGAGCTTGACTGAGGCCTGCACCATGTTTAACTCGTCTGGTGACAGAAATTCGATCACATGGTCAGCAATGGTCACTGGATATTCTCAGAATGGGGAATCACTTGAAGCAGTAAAGCTCTTCTCGAAAATGTTTTCTGCTGGAATCAAGCCCAGCGAATACACGATCGTTGGCGTTCTTAACCGCATGCAGTGATATTTGTTATGTAGAAGAAGGGAAACAATTTCATTCTTTCTTGTTAAAATTGGGATTTGAAAGACATTTATTTGCGACAACAGCTTTGGTTGACATGTATGCGAAAGGTGGTTGTCTAGCAGATGCTAGGAAAGGGTTTGATTGTCTACAAGAACGTGATGTGGCTCTTTGGACGTCAATTATTAGCGGGTACGTTCAAAACTCAGATAACGAAGAGGCTCTCATACTGTACCATGGAATGAAAAGAGCAGGTATTGTCCCAAACGAACCAACTATAGCAAGCATTTTAAAAGCTTGCTCCTCTCTAGCTACCTTGGAGCTGGGAAAGCAAGTACATGGCCACACAATCAAGCATGGATTTGGGCTTGAAGTTCCAATTGGAAGCGCACTTTCTACAATGTACTCAAAGTGTGGATGCTTAGAAGATGGGAACCTCGTCTTTAGAAGGACTCCTAATAAAGATGTTGTGTCATGGAATGCGATGATCTCAGGCTTGTCCCATAACGGACGAGGAGACGAGGCTTTAGAACTGTTTGAAGAGATGTTAGCCGAAGGTACAGAACCGGATGATGTTACTTTTGTGAACGTTATATCAGCATGTAGCCATATAGGGTTTGTAGAGAGAGGCTGGTCTTATTTTCATATGATGTCAGATCAGTATGGGATTGATCCAAAAGTTGATCACTATGCATGTATGGTGGATATGCTGAGCCGTGCAGGACAGCTCAATGAAGCAAAAGAGTTCATTGAATCAGCTAGTATCGACCACGGTTTATGCCTTTGGCGGATACTACTCAGTGCATGTAAGAACCATGGGAACTGTGAGCTAGGAGCTTATGCAGGAGAGAAGCTCATTGCCATTGGATCCAGAGAATCATCAACGTATGTGCAGCTGTCGAGCATTTACACTGCTCTAGGGCGGACAAAAGAAGTGGAACGTGTTTGGAGACTTATGAGAGCGAATGGGGTGAACAAAGAAGTGGGTTGCAGTTGGATCGAGCTGAAGAATCAGGCCCATGTTTTTGTTGTGGGAGATACAATGCACCCAAGAATTGAAGAGACAAAGGGTTTGGTTAGTTTGATGGGTAGACAGATGATGGAAGAAGGATTCATAACTTCTTTGGATTCTTCTTGCTTATTAGAAGAAAACGAAGGAACACAATTAGTTCTTTCATGATACAAATTTTGTTGTATTATTCATTTATATTATAGTTAGTTATATAATGTTGCTAACCAATTATTATTATCTTAATTCATGAAAAATGCATTGCCATTTTATTGACTGATAGTTTTTAGACAGTGAAAGCTCAAATTGAGATGAAGCCAAAGTAATGACATAATTATATAGTCAAAGACATTCCCAAGTTTTAAGGCCAATTTTGTGCAACTTCTTAGGACACAATTTTCTTACTTTTTCCATAAGTAAATTACCCTTCTTTTTTTCTGTTATATTTCTCCAAATATATTGTTTTTTCACACAAAAAGGAAACCAAAAGCTAACCTTAACTTAAAAGATATGTCAAACAAAGAAGAGAAACAAGAGTTGCCACTAGAAAGCAGTCCGTACACAAAGTATGAAGATATAGAAGATTACAAAAAGAATGCTTATGGAACTTCTGGTCACCAAGAGGTTAAACCTAACCAAGGCAGTGGCACCACCGACGCACCGACTCTCTCCGGCAGTGGTCCTTCCTCCACCATAGATTCCACTAACCAACAAGCTAAGAAGTGAGCCATTCATGATTTCACAAAAGTAATCATATTACAACACAAATTGTTTCTCTTGTTTTCCTTTTTTATTACTCTTAAATGTCATAATTTGATCGTTTTGTTTATCTCATTTTATCCATTCTTATGATCCAATCTAAATCAATAAGTACTCAATCTACAACACTAACACACTTCTATATATTTTTCTTTTCCGACAAATTACAAAAAATATATTTGGTAAAGAATGGTCCGTTTCTAATTTTGGATCTTTATAGAATTCGGAATGTATACTCACACGTCATTTGGTGACACTTTTTTTAGCCAATTTGTGGTGACCTACCGAGTCATATAACATCAAAAGAAAATTATATGTATAAAGTCAATTAACAGCAACTAGCAATTAAAAAAAACATGTCACTGTAGTTAGTGAGATCGATTTACCATGAATATGATATGTCTCGAGACGTCGGATATTTTATTTCCTCTCTCAAAACATGTTCCGTCAATCATTTTTTTCAACTTAATCGGCAAAAAGTCACTTTCTAAATTTTAAAATCTACAAAGTACTTGTATTTTAAGAAAAATGCGTACCCCTGATTAATATGCACAAATCAGAGTCGATATTGTCATTTATATAAATTTCAATATAAATAACAAAAATAAAAATCCCAACCATCAAATAAAAAATTCAACTACATAATCATTTGCGGAGCTATCATTGGTTGTTAGTCTTAGGCATGGAGAAGTTTCTAAATTTAATTATTAGCAATTTAAACTTTTAGTTACAATTAAAGTCAGTGAATAATAATTACCAAAATTAATATGCTTATAACATCAGTATGAAATGGAATTATTATGTCCAACTCTAACCACCAACTAAAATTGTCTAACCGTCCTACACCGGTAACAAATATCAGTGCAGTGTAAACGCAGCCGCAACTTTAGCTTCAACGAATACGATAAGAACACGTGTACGGCGGTAAACCGACGCCGTAACTTTTTTTTTAATATATATTTTAATCGGAGGTAACCTCTCGCCATTGGGAAGGACAAAAAAGAGATTGTATGGATACGATCTTAACCGTTGAGTTTCTATCTTACCGATCCAACGGTTAGGATTCGGTGGCGGTACCACCCGGTCAAAGTAATGCGTAGCCGTTGATAACAGACACGTGTCGGTCGGAGATATCCGGTTTGACAGATAGACAAGCCAAGTGATTACCTGGAATCGCCGGTGGCCAACTAAATACCAAACGAGACAAGCTTCTTTCTTTTCCTTTCTCTCTCAATAAACTTTAGAAAGCTTTCGGAAATTGTCTTCCGTCAAATTCATTCTTCGTCTTTATTAAACGCCATAACTTTTTCTGGGTTCGAGAATATCTTCAAGTGGGACTTGACGACATAGAGAAAAGGGGAAATTTTTATAAGAGGGGAACTAAGAAGCACAATCATTGTCATCTGTGAGCAATTTCAGAGCTTTCTTTTCATAAACTTGTTATTTTTACCTGATAAGAGATTTCTTTTTCTCATTAATTTTGGGGTTAGTTCAAGAGCTGAGTTCATCAGGATTTGTGAGCTGTGGTTTGTTTGAAACAGGCTTCTGGTAATCTAAATAGAGTTTTTGTTATCTTTCTGAAGAATCGATTACTTGATCTGATCTGACAAAAAAAAAGTAAAAGGGCTTGAGTTCTGTTTTGGAGCTTGATTGAAGTAGTAGAAGCTTTGATAATTACTGTCATAGTTTTTGGATCTATTCAGTTTCTTCGTTTTTAGAGTATTACTGGTTTGATTAAGATCAAGGATCTGCTGTTTTTGGGTATCTTGAATTTCAAAGTTGAATATTGATCATTCGGAAGGAAGGTTGTTGTAGTTTTCAAGTGAAGTTTGTTTCTCAGATTCTGATCTTTCTAAGTTGGTCTGTATTGATCTAAGATCTAGTGGTGGAATAAAGGAAATCCTTGTAAAGCAAAAGACTTGAAACGCTAGTTCAAGAGGAATTGTTTCTAAAGAGACTCTCTTTCTGGATTAGTGATAGAATTATATGATTCAGAGAAGAACTTAGCGCCGCTATGGATTTGTCACCTTTGATAACGGTTCTTGAGGGAGATTTCGACAAGGACAATAATTCTTCTGCGACAGAAATTGATACTTTAGAGAACATAGACGATACTAAGCATACAAGTAGAGGAAAACCTCCGAGACACCTTTCTTCCATGCAACATATTACAAGCGCAACTACTAGGCTGCAGGTTGCAGCTAATGGGGTAATTTAAATGACCCACAAACCTTTATTGTTTGTCTTTTTGTTGCAGTGGGGTTTACTTTAAATGTTGTAATTGGCTTCTGTTTGTGCGCAGGATGTGGATATATGTAATTTGGTTATGATGTCACCTGATGTAAAATCCGAGTTTTTGCCTGTATACCGATCAGGAAGCTGTGCTGAGCAAGGGGCAAAACAGTTCATGGAAGATGAACACATTTGTATCGATGATCTTGTGGAGCATCTCGGTGAAGCTGTTGAATGTTCTTCTCTTGGAGCCTTCTATGGGGTGAGTGTATCTTCAAACCTTACCCAAAGAAGCATAGATGCAGCTCATAACCCTGATTCTTCTTTTCAAAGTTGTTAATTCTAAAGATGTTAACAGTTTGTATATTGTCCTATGGCAGGTATTTGATGGCCATGGTGGCACAGACGCAGCACTCTTTGTTAGAAAGAACCTACTGAGATTCATTGTAGAGGACTCCTATTTCCGACTATGTGTGAAGAAGGCAATAAAGAGTGCTTTTTTGAAAGCTGATTATGAATTTGCAGATGATTCTTCCCTTGACATTTCTTCTGGGACCACTGCGCTTACAGCTTTTATTTTTGGAAGGTAAGGGTATTGACATTTATGTCAATGAATTTAGGAAATTATGTATATATGTTACCAACTGTAGAATCATTAATACTGTACTTTGTGTAATACGATTCTTACCCCACAAACTAACATCAAGTTTTGATCAGTTCTTGCAATACAATAGAGAATAATGCGATTTGAGAACTTGCTTAGGCTGTTTTGCCATAAGTCTTTGTAGTTCTGATTTGAGTCTGAATTAGAATTGCTTATTTTTTCTTCACAGGAGGTTGATAATTGCGAATGCTGGTGATTGTCGAGCAGTTCTGGGGAGAAGAGGTAGAGCAATTGAGTTGTCCAAAGACCACAAACCAAACTGCAAAGCCGAGAAAGTAAGAATAGAAAAGTTAGGTGGAGTTGTGTATGATGGCTATCTTAACGGGCAACTATCAGTTGCACGTGCCATTGGAGATTGGCACATGAAAGGTTCCAAAGGCTCTGCTTGTCCTCTAAGTCCAGAGCCAGAGTTGCAAGAGACTGACCTGAGTGAAGATGATGAGTTCTTGATAATGGGATGTGACGGTCTGTGGGATGTGATGAGCAGTCAGTGCGCTGTGACGATCGCGAGGAAAGAACTGATGATTCATAATGATCCAAAGAGATGTTCTAGAGAGCTTGTGAGAGAGGCCCTTAAAAGGAATACATGTGACAATTTAACTGTGATTGTAGTGTGCTTCTCTCCTGATCCTCCACAGAGGATAGAGATCCGAATGCCGTCACGGGTTAGGAGGAGCATATCTGCAGAAGGGTTAAACCTACTCAAAGGCGTGCTCGATAGTGACCCATGATCATGGAGGTTTTGGAAATTTTACATTACTGTGCGAGATCATTGCCAAGTTAGAGTGTTAAAGATTGACAAGTTGTGTTCTGAGTATGTTGTTCTATATTAGTATTCAACACCCATCGAGATTTAAGATGGATGCATATCGCTTTGTAAATAGTTTTTACTTGATCCACTGGATTCCTTTTTATAAGAATACATTAGAATTTGTTCTTTGATTGTAGCTTATTCGAACCCAATACGATTACGTACTGCAAGCCTTATTTAGATTAATTTATAAAAAGTCCCAGCTTCAAATTTGTGACAACTATATTAAGTGCCGTGCCAAGGGATATATATAATATATTTTAATTTCATATTTTATATAATATTTATTATTTAATAACAGTGTTATAAATTTTAATAAATATAATCGAAAAAGTTATAAATTCTTATACTACATATTCATACATATAATATTTAATATAACAATAATTTTGAATAACATATATGTTTCTATATTTTTTAAAAACTTTCCAAAATATTATGAACTAAAAAAATGTAATTATCTAATATACGTATACAGGTGTAAAAAACTAAAAATGTTGTTTTCAGAATGTAGGTTTCAAATTATTATGTGACTATATAAAATAATTTATATAAAAATGTGGTTTTTAAATTATTAAGTGACTAAATAAAATAATTTATGTGAAAATATGGTTTTCAAAATAATTTTTTTAGAGACTTTGGGTAAATGCTCTTTTGAAACAATGGTAGGCAGACATTGACTATATTATAAAAGAAGTGACAAAAAACCAAATTATTTTGTATAAAAGTTTAGCAAATTCTATTGTTATTACAATAATTTATCCTACTTATTTCCGCAAACACAATTAGTAGAATCATGAGGGTTAATAGAAATTTTGCCCATTTGATTATATGATTTGACAAGATGAGAAAGACTTCATTGTACAAATGCAATCACCATATAAACATGCAGGAGGAATTGCACATTTTAATTTATGTATGCAATCTGAATCTCTGTGACATTTGCCTTCACTCATCGTCATACTTTCAAAGAGACAGTCCAACAAAAAATCAAAGAAAAAATTAACTTGGATAGTAAAGATGTGTTTAGGATGACCTAAACAAAATAACTAACATGAAAACCGTTTTATCAAAAAAAAAACATGAAAACCAGAACAGATTGTTTTATATATCAATAAAAACTTAGGCTGTCTCGGCAATCATATATGTGATGAGAAACCAAAACCACATCAAATCATATCCATATTAGTTGTTCATGGATAAATTCATTCATTTGGTAGAAAGGATACTAAAATTTTGATATTCTAAACTACATTGAACATACATTTTTGGATCACCATTAAATTATATATACTAAAATTCATAAAAAAATGCATGCTATAATCAAAACATGAACATATATATATATGCGTGTAATGAATTAATATATATATATATATATATATTTGTTTATTAAGAAGAACTTACACAATGCATATACAAGGAACAAAAGTTTTGTTACAAACCAAGCAGAAGATTGTTTTGTTTGAGTTCATCTCTATATTTTTTTAAATTTGTTTGTGAAATTAAATCAGAGTAAAATTTTATTTGTTTCTTTTGTGGATTTGTGAGTATGAGCTTAGTTTATATTACATAAGGCCTGTATATATATAATAAAATTTAAAACTTTAAATTGGACAAATATCCTTCCTCTTTTCAGAGATCTATTCTGTACATTAAAATATTTTAATAAAAACTTTTAGATTTTGCATTTTATGTTGTTTATTATTGTGGATTATATTTATAATCTATTTCCATAAAAACTCTTAGTTTCCCTATTAATGACCAGCAAAATTCATTGTTAGACCCGTTTGTTGCTTTTTTCTTACCCGGATTTGATTCTAAATAATCATATTTGTCATAAATAATATAGTTTTAGGGTATAAATATTGAAAGAAATAATTTTTAACCTTAGTTTTATCAATTTTTAGATTTTACTTAAAATAACACATTATATATTTTATTTGTAAACAAATAACCATTGAATTGACAACAACCATGTTCATAGCTAAAGTTTTCTAACTGGAAATAGGTGGAATTCAAACTCACCACTTGGTGTCTATGTAAATCAGAAATAAGTCAACTGGACCATCTGTTTCTTTGCATATGTGATATTTATTTTCTTTTGTTATTTCATACTTTGATTTGTATATAAATTTATTGATTTCATATATACTTAATATACTAAAAAATAATTTATAATGATAACTGGTATTGTATATGAAATATATTTTTTGATCTCTGTTAATTTAGATTTTGATGTATTATAATTTTTGTATAGAAACTTTTTTGACTCGTATCCTTTAAATTTTAAAACTCACATTCATTTAAGTTTTTAAACCGACGTTCATTTAGACATGTAGATCAATGTTCCTTATATTTATACACATGTATTCATTTAGGCAAACATATCATGCCTTAATTTTGGCATTTTTAAACTTATATTAAAAAATTATTTTAATTTATAAATCTTTTAATATATATTTTTTAAATAAATATATCTTAAATATATACATTTAAAATGTAATGTTTGTAACAGTTTTTTTTGTGTTTTTATAATATCATCTCATTAACGATTATATATATATTAAATATGAAGTTATATAATCTTTTATCATTATTATATATTGTCAGTTAAAGTATATCTTTTTGATTTTCAATACTATAAATATATAATGTGCTATTTTCAGTAAAACTTAAAAATCGTGTTGTGTCCCCGTGCTATTGATGGTAGAGATATTTCATATTATAAAATCATATTATCCAACATTAAGTTTAAACTAAGTTGTCATATTATAGATATAATGTATAAAATAATTGTTGATAAAATTATTTTCTGTAAATAATAGTCAGTTATATATTATTATCAAGAGATAGTTGTTTATATAGCTTATATTAAAATTTAAAACAAATAAATGATCCAACCAATTATATATTTTTATCAAGACAATTTAAAACAAATTATCGAACATCTATATTTGTTTTGTACTTTTATGTTAATATTTTAGAAGTTTTGAACTCTCTCTCTCTCTCATATATATGATGGAAAGAATAAGGATTTCATCATTTTATTCTAATAAAAAATATTAGGGCAATAATTGTTTTAATTGTTTTAGGCATCAAAATAGTGCGGTGTTTGTTTTGATTGCTTCCTCGATGGCTTTATATATAGGGTTGATTTGGTTTTTTTCTCTTATCAGGTCAGTTTGTGATATTTTACTCACTTGTTCTCGTTGTAGGCTATCGTGTTGGATCGTACCGTTTTAAAGAAAATTATCCATATTTTGAGATTTGAATTGTGAATTGAAGGATAATTGTTGAAGAAAGATTAATTTTTGTAGATGTTACTATATCAAAGTATAGCTATATATGTAGTTTCATTCCTAGTCTGAATATGCGATAAGAAAAGAGATGTCTGAATCGTATTCTTTGCTCTGTCGAGTGAAGGATTTGCAAACTTCTGTGGTAGTGTTTCATTCTTAGCACCTTTTATAACGAACTGTCACTTTTAGTGGGTGTCACATCCCCTGTATAACTTATGAATAAAATAACTCGACGTCAAGTCTAAAACATGATCAGTTATAGGAATTTAATTTCTCTATTTTATGTATATTAGTTTGTTAATTCGACACATATTATTTGTTATTTAAGCCTTCCGTTTTTATTATATTTCAACTTTTTGAAAATCTTATAATAATATTATGTAAATAATATATTTAGTTATAAAATCTTAAAATATTAATTTTTTATTATTATAAGAGATACAAGTATTATTGGTTATTATTTTTAATAACAAATATGTCACAATACTTTATAAAACAAAAATAAACTAATATAACATGATGTTTAATTCAAGGTTATGTTTTTAATCCGTTGCCATCATTATATTTTTAACCCGTTGCCATCTCATCTGGACCTGCAGTTAAGTCGATCAAAAATTTTTTATTCTCAGAATTAGATTCTTGTTTCGCCTGCTATAGAAAAGGAGTTGAGAATGATATTATTTATGATGGATCCAGGGAAAACCCCAGATCCAGATGGGATGACAGCCTTATTCTATCAGAATTCATAGGAGACAATGAAAAGAGATATTATCACGATGGTTAATGACTTCCTGGTGTCAGGATCATTTCGACATAATTAAATAAAACAAATATTCGTTTAAATCCGAAGGTCAGACAGCCGACTCGAGTGGCATAATTCGGACCTTGTAAACCTATGTAATGTGGGCTACAAA
>JAKUCM010009683.1:0-19411 GCA_023374145.1 Lepidium sativum | reverse complement strand
AAAATGGGACTAGTACAAATTCCATCATAAATTTTTGGCAATATGGTGAGGAACACTAGTAGAGAATTTTGGCCAGAGGAAATTCTTGGGCAGGTTGTCGTGAATTTAGATATAGATCTTTACAGACACCTTGTTTTTATTTGGTGTAACCCCGGTTGTCTCATGGCGACATAAATTAGTTTTAAGACATCAAAATCCAAATATTTGGGGATTTTTCGGAGACATCTTTTACATTTTTACAATTTGTTTGAGATTTGTTCTATAGAATCATGTAGAAATGCATCATCGTTTTTATATTCGGTTTGGGAATTTTCTTGGTTGAGGTGACCAATCTTGTTAGCTTGATGTCTAGTTACCATTGTAACCACTTTGAGTCGAAGTTATCATCTTTGAAAAGTTGATAGGTCATTCACCCGTAATGCTTATGTTTGCGTTGTGTCTTGAGAGAACTTGAATTTATTCCATTAATTTGACTTAAATTTAAGGACAAGGGCTTTGAGATGTATTGAACACTTTCATTCCTTGAGTTTAGCTCGATGAACCTTTTGTTACAATTGAGCCGATTCGAAGATACCTCAAGTGAAACAGAAATATGCGTAAACCCGTACATTTTTGTTTCTCAATTTACATAGTTGAGAAATGAAAATGAAACAAGCATATGATCGGTTGTGGATCATATAAATTTGGGCGTGTGCAAATAATGTTAAAACAAGGAAATAATAGGAGCTTAGATGGGAATACATAGCAAAATTCTTGGTCAGTTCAAGAAGGTTGAATCGTATGTTCTTTGATTTAGCCCTTTTCGAAGCCTTCACCATTAGAAATAAGGAGTCAATTAAATTTTTTTGTAATTGGTTTGGAGTATAACATACTTCAGAATTGAATGTTAATGATGCGACTATATTGTTGTACTTTTAAGAGGGATGAGGGTTCTTATATTGATTATAATTTTTGGCTTGATAAGTTGTTCATTTTAGGTGTGATATTCCTTTTGTTTTTTCAAACCTCTTCTATAGTTTTGTAGGTTGTTTGCTTAAGAGCAAGCAAATGGAAGTCCGAGCGAGTTTATATGTGTGAATCTTATGCTAGTTTTATTTTATATTTTGAATCACTAAATTCATAGGATACATTTGATCTCATTTTTGATTGCATTTTGCACTTTTGATGCGTTTGAGTTTTAGGATCATAGATTTTTCATACTTATTCTTTTTGGGTGTTTTAGGTGAACTACGAGCCTACACTTTAAGCTGTGGAAACAATAGATTGAACAGTAGAAGCATTGGTAGCATCAACGAGAAGAGAAGAGAGCACAAGGCAGATTCTCGGCCCCAATCTTGTCATTTTATGTCCAGAAGATGGACCATAATTGTTTGATAACGAATACTTTGGCATTTGGTCGTGAAAACGGGTGGCAAAAATGGACAAGTACAGTTTCATCATGAATTCTTGGGGAATATGGTCGTGAAAATAGGTCGAGAAAATGGACTAGTACAACTTCATCATAAATTTTTGGGAATATGGTGAGGAACACTAGTAGAGAATTTTGGCCAGAGGAAATTCTTGGGCAGGTTGTCGTGAATTTAGATATAGATCTTTACAGACACCTTGTTTTTATTTGGTGTAACCCCGGTTGTCTCATGTCGACATAAATTAGTTTTAAGACATCAAAATCCAAATATTTGGGATTTTTCGGAGACATCTTTTACATTTTTACAATTTGTTTGAGATTTGTTCCTATAGAATCATGTAGAAATGCATCATCGTTTTTATATTCGGTTTTGGGGAATTTTCTTGGTTGAGGTGACCAATCTTGTTAGGTTGATGTCTAGTTACCAATGTAACCACTTTGAGTCGAAGTTATCATCTTTGAAAAGTTGATAGGTCATTCACCCCGTAATGCTTATGTTTGCCGTTGTCTTGAGAGAACTTGAATTTATTCCATTAATTTGACTTAAATTTAAGGACAAGGGCTTTGAGATGTATTGAACACTTTCATTCCTTGAGTTTAGCTCGATGAACCTTTTGTTACAATTGAGCCGATTCGAAGATACCTCAAGTGAACCAGAAATATGCGTAAACCCGTACATTTTTGTTTCTCATTTACATAGTTGAGAAACGAAAATGAAACAAGCATATGATCGGTTGTGGATCATATAAATTTGGGCGTGTGCAAATAAAGTTAACACAAGGAAATAATAGGAGCTTAGATGGGAATACATAGCAAAATTCTTGGTAAGTTCAAGAAGGTTGAATCGTATGTTCTTTGATTTTAGCCCTTTTCGAAGCCTTCACCTTTAGAAATAAGGAGTCAATTAAATTGTTTTGTAATTGGTTTGGAGTATAACATACTTCAGAATTGAATGTTAATGATGCTACTATATTGTTGTACTTTTAAGAGGATGAGGGTTCTTATATTGATTATAATTTTTGGCTTGATATGTTGTTCATTTTAGGTGTGATATTCCTTTTGTTTTTCAAACCTCTTCTATAGTTTTGTAGGTTGCTTGCTTAAGAGCAAGCAAATGGCAAGTCCGAGCGAGTTTATATGTGTGAATCTTATGCTAGTTTTATTTGATATTTTGAATCAGTAAATTCATAGGATACATTTGATCTCATTTTTGATTGCATTTTGCACTTTTGATGCGTTTGAGGTTTAGGATCATAGATTTTCATACTTTATTCTTTTTGGTGTTTTAGGTGAACTAGAGCCTACACTTTAAGCTGTGGAAACTATAGATTGAACAGTAGAAGCATTGGTAGCATCAACGAGAAGAGAAGAGAGCACAAGGCGGATTCTCGGCCCCAATCTTGTCATTTTATGTCCAGAAGATGGACCATAATTGTTTGATAACGAATACTTTGGCATTTGGGTCGTGAAAACGGGTGGCGAAAATGGACAAGTACAGTTTCATCATGAATTCTTGGGAATATGGTCGTGAAAATAGGTCGAGAAAATGGACTAGTACAAATTCATCATAAATTTTTGGCAATATGGTGAGGAACACTAGTAGAGAATTTTGGCCAGAGGAAATTATTGGGCAGGTTGTCGTGAATTTAGATATAGATCTTTACAGACACCTTGTTTTTATTTGGTGTAACCCGGTTGTCTCATGTCGACATAAATTAGTTTTAAGACATCAAAATCCAAATATTTGGGATTTTTCGGAGACATCTTTTACATTTTTACAATTTGTTTGAGATTTGTTCTATAGAATCATGTAGAAATGCATCATCGTTTTTATATTCGGTTTTGGGAATTTTCTTGGTTGAGGTGACCAATCTTGTTAGGTTGATGTCTAGTTACCATTGTAACCACTTTGAGTCGAAGTTATCATCTTTGAAAAGTTGATAGGTCATTCACCCGTAATGCTTATGTTTGCGTTGTGTCTTGAGAGAACTTGAATTTATTCCATTAATTTGACTTAAATTTAAGGACAAGGGCTTTGAGATGTATTGAACACTTTCATTCCTTGAGTTTAGCTCGATGAACCTTTTGTTACAATTGAGCCGATTCGAAGATACCTCAAGTGAACCAGAAATATGCGTAAACCCGTACATTTTTGTTTCTCATTTACATAGTTGAGAAATGAAAATGAAACAAGCATATGATCGGTTGTGGATCATATAAATTTGGGCGTGTGCAAATAAAGTTAACACAAGGAAATAATAGGAGCTTAGATGGGAATACATACCAAAATTCTTGGTAAGTTCAAGAAGGTTGAATCGTATGTTCTTTGATTTTAGCCCTTTTCGAAGCCTTCACCTTTAGAAATAAGGAGTCAATTAAATTGTTTTGTAATTGGTTTGGAGTATAACATACTTCAGAATTGAATGTTAATGATGCGACTATATTGTTGTACTTTGAAGAGGATGAGGGTTCTTATATTGATTATAATTTTTGGCTTGATAAGTTGTTCATTTTAGGTGTGATATTCCTTTTGTTTTTCAAACCTCTTCTCTAGTTTTGTAGGTTGTTTGCTTAAGAGCAAGCAAATGGCAAGTCCGAGGGAGTTTATATATGTGAATCTTATGCTAGTTTTATTTGATATTTTGAATCAGTAAATTCATAGGATACATTTGATCTCATTTTTGATTGCATTTTGCACTTTTGATGCGTTTGAGTTTTAGGATCATAGATTTTCATACTTTATTCTTTTTGGTGTTTTAGGTGAACTAGAGCCTACACTTTAAGCTGTGGAAACTATAGATTGAACAGTAGAAGCATTGGTAGCATCAACGAGAAGAGAAGAGAGCACAAGGCGGATTCTCGGCCCCAATCTTGTCATTTTATGTCCAGAAGATGGACCATAATTGTTTGATAACGAATACTTTGGCATTTGGTCGTGAAAACGGGTGGCGAAAATGGACAAGTACAGTTTCATCATGAATTCTTGGGAATATGGTCGTGAAAATAGGTCGAGAAAATGGACTAGTACAAATTCATCATAAATTTTTGGCAATATGGTGAGGAACACTAGTAGAGAATTTTGGCCAGAGGAAATTATTGGGCAGGTTGTCGTGAATTTAGATATAGATCTTTACAGACACCTTGTTTTTATTTGGTGTAACCCGGTTGTCTCATGTCGACATAAATTAGTTTTAAGACATCAAAATCCAAATATTTGGGATTTTTCGGAGACATCTTTTACATTTTTACAATTTGTTTGAGATTTGTTCTATAGAATCATGTAGAAATGCATCATCGTTTTTATATTCGGTTTTGGGAATTTTCTTGGTTGAGGTGACCAATCTTGTTAGGTTGATGTCTAGTTACCATTGTAACCACTTTGAGTCGAAGTTATCATCTTTGAAAAGTTGATAGGTCATTCACCCCGTAATGCTTATGTTTGCGTTGTGTCTTGAGAGAACTTGAATTTATTCCATTAATTTGACTTAAATTTAAGGACAAGGGCTTTGAGATGTATTGAACACTTTCATTCCTTGAGTTTAGCTCGATGAACCTTTTGTTACAATTGAGCCGATTCGAAGATACCTCAAGTGAACCAGAAATATGCGTAAACCCGTACATTTTTGTTTCTCATTTACATAGTTGAGAAATGAAAATGAAACAAGCATATGATCGGTTGTGGATCATATAAATTTGGGCGTGTGCAAATAAAGTTAACACAAGGAAATAATAGAAGCTTAGATGGGAATACATAGCAAAATTCTTGGTAAGTTCAAGAAGGTTGAATCGTATGTTCTTTGATTTTAGCCCTTTTCGAAGCCTTCACCTTTAGAAATAAGGAGTCAATTAAATTGTTTTGTAATTGGTTTGGAGTATAACATACTTCAGAATTGAATGTTAATGATGCGACTATATTGTTGTACTTTTAAGAGGATGAGGGTTCTTATATTGATTATAATTTTTGGCTTGATAAGTTGTTCATTTTAGGTGTGATATTCCTTTTGTTTTTCAAACCTCTTCTCTAGTTTTGTAGGTTGTTTGCTTAAGAGCAAGCAAATGGCAAGTCCGAGGGAGTTTATATGTGTGAATCTTATGCAAGTTTTATTTGATATTTTGAATCAGTAAATTCATAGGATACATTTGATCTCATTTTTGATTGCATTTTGCACTTTTGATGCGTTTGAGTTTTAGGATAATAGATTTTCATACTTTATTCTTTTTGTTGTTTTAGGTGAACTAGAGCCTACACTTTAAGCTGTGGAAACTATAGATTGAACAGTAGAAGCATTGGTAGCATCAACGAGAAGAGAAGAGAGCACAAGGCGGATTCTCGGCCCCAATCTTGTCATTTTATGTCCAGAAGATGGACCATAATTGTTTGATAACGAATACTTTGGCATTTGGTCGTGAAAACGGGTGGCGAAAATGGACAAGTACAGTTTCATCATGAATTCTTGGGAATATGGTCGTGAAAATAGGTCGAGAAAATGGACTAGTACAAATTCATCATCAATTTTTGGCAATATGGTGAGGAACACTAGTAGAGAATTTTGGCCAGAGGAAATTATTGGGCAGGTTGTCGTGAATTTAGATATAGATCTTTACAGACACCTTGTTTTTATTTGGTGTAACCCGGTTGTCTCATGTCGACATAAATTAGTTTTAAGACATCAAAATCCAAATATTTGGGATTTTTCGGAGACATCTTTTACATTTTTACAATTTGTTTGAGATTTGTTCTATAGAATCATGTAGAAATGTATCATCGTTTTTATATTCGGTTTTGGGAATTTTCTTGGTTGAGGTGACCAATCTTGTTAGGTTGATGTCTAGTTACCATTGTAACCACTTTGAGTCGAAGTTATCATCTTTGAAAAGTTGATAGGTCATTCACCCGTAATGCTTATGTTTGCGTTGTGTCTTGAGAGAACTTGAATTTATTCCATTAATTTGACTTAAATTTAAGGACAAGGGCTTTGAGATGTATTGAACACTTTCATTCCTTGAGTTTAGCTCGATGAACCTTTTGTTACAATTGAGCCGATTCGAAGATACCTCAAGTGAACCAGAAATATGCGTAAACCCGTACATTTTTGTTTCTCATTTACATAGTTGAGAAATGAAAATGAAACAAGCATATGATCGGTTGTGGATCATATAAATTTGGGCGTGTGCAAATAAAGTTAACACAAGGAAATAATAGGAGCTTAGATGGGAATACATAGCAAAATTCTTGGTAAGTTCAAGAAGGTTGAATCGTATGTTCTTTGATTTTAGCCCTTTTCGAAGCCTTCACCTTTAGAAATAAGGAGTCAATTAAATTGTTTTGTAATTGGTTTGGAGTATAACATACTTCAGAATTGAATGTTAATGATGCGACAATATTGTTGTACTTTTAAGAGGATGAGGGTTCTTATATTGATTATAATTTTTGGCTTGATAAGTTGTTCATTTTAGGTGTGATATTCCTTTAGTTTTTCAAACCTCTTCTATAGTTTTGTAGGTTGCTTGCTTAAGAGCAAGCAAATGGCAAGTCCGAGCGAGTTTATATGTGTGAATCTTATGCTAGTTTTATTTGATATTTTGAATCAGTAAATTCATAGGATACATTTGATCTCATTTTTGATTGCATTTTGCACTTTTGATGCGTTTGAGTTTTAGGATCATAGATTTTCATACTTTATTCTTTTTGGTGTTTTAGGTGAACTAGAGCCTACACTTTAAGCTGTGGAAACTATATATTGAACAGTAGAAGCATTGGTAGCATCAACGAGAAGAGAAGAGAGCACAAGGCGGATTCTCGGCCCCAATCTTGTCATTTTATGTCCAGAAGATGGACCATAATTGTTTGATAACGAATACTTTGGCATTTGGTCGTGAAAACGGGTGGCGAAAATGGACAAGTACAGTTTCATCATGAATTCTTGGGAATATGGTCGTGAAAATAGGTCGAGAAAATGGACTAGTACAAATTCATCATCAATTTTTGGCAATATGGTGAGGAACACTAGTAGAGAATTTTGGCCAGAGGAAATTATTGGGCAGGTTGTCGTGAATTTAGATATAGATCTTTACAGACACCTTGTTTTTATTTGGTGTAACCCGGTTGTCTCATGTCGACATAAATTAGTTTTAAGACATCAAAATCCAAATATTTGGGATTTTTCGGAGACATCTTTTACATTTTTACAATTTGTTTGAGATTTGTTCTATAGAATCATGTAGAAATGCATCATCGTTTTTATATTCGGTTTTGGGAATTTTCTTGGTTGAGGTGACCAATCTTGTTAGGTTGATGTCTAGTTACCATTGTAACCACTTTGAGTCGAAGTTATCATCTTTGAAAAGTTGATAGGTCATTCACCCGTAATGCTTATGTTTGCGTTGTGTCTTGAGAGAACTTGAATTTATTCCATTAATTTGACTTAAATTTAAGGACAAGGGCTTTGAGATGTATTGAACACTTTCATTCCTTGAGTTTAGCTCGATGAACCTTTTGTTACAATTGAGCCGATTCGAAGATACCTCAAGTGAACCAGAAATATGCGTAAACCCGTACATTTTTGTTTCTCATTTACATAGTTGAGAAATGAAAATGAAACAAGCATATGATCGGTTGTGGATCATATAAATTTGGGCGTGTGCAAATAAAGTTAACACAAGGAAATAATAGGAGCTTAGATGGGAATACATACCAAAATTCTTGGTAAGTTCAAGAAGGTTGAATCGTATGTTCTTTGATTTTAGCCCTTTTCGAAGCCTTCACCTTTAGAAATAAGGAGTCAATTAAATTGTTTTGTAATTGGTTTGGAGTATAACATACTTCAGAATTGAATGTTAATGATGCGACTATATTGTTGTACTTTGAAGAGGATGAGGGTTCTTATATTGATTATAATTTTTGGCTTGATAAGTTGTTCATTTTAGGTGTGATATTCCTTTTGTTTTTCAAACCTCTTCTCTAGTTTTGTAGGTTGTTTGCTTAAGAGCAAGCAAATGGCAAGTCCGAGGGAGTTTATATATGTGAATATTATGCTAGTTTTATTTGATATTTTGAATCAGTAAATTCATAGGATACATTTGATCTCATTTTTGATTGCATTTTGCACTTTTGATGCGTTTGAGTTTTAGGATAATAGATTTTCATACTTTATTCTTTTTGGTGTTTTAGGTGAACTAGAGCCTACACTTTAAGCTGTGGAAACTATAGATTGAACAGTAGAAGCATTGGTAGCATCAACGAGAAGAGAAGAGAGCACAAGGCGGATTCTCGGCCCCAATCTTGTCATTTTATGTCCAGAAGATGGACCATAATTGTTTGATAACGAATACTTTGGCATTTGGTCGTGAAAACGGGTGGCGAAAATGGACAAGTACAGTTTCATCATGAATTCTTGGGAATATGGTCGTGAAAATAGGTCGAGAAAATGGACTAGTACAAATTCATCATCAATTTTTGGCAATATGGTGAGGAACACTAGTAGAGAATTTTGGCCAGAGGAAATTATTGGGCAGGTTGTCGTGAATTTAGATATAGATCTTTACAGACACCTTGTTTTTATTTGGTGTAACCCGGTTGTCTCATGTCGACATAAATTAGTTTTAAGACATCAAAATCCAAATATTTGGGATTTTTCGGAGACATCTTTTACATTTTTACAATTTGTTTGAGATTTGTTCTATAGAATCATGTAGAAATGCATCATCGTTTTTATATTCGGTTTTGGGAATTTTCTTGGTTGAGGTGACCAATCTTGTTAGGTTGATGTCTAGTTACCATTGTAACCACTTTGAGTCGAAGTTATCATCTTTGAAAAGTTGATAGGTCATTCACCCGTAATGCTTATGTTTGCGTTGTGTCTTGAGAGAACTTGAATTTATTCCATTAATTTGACTTAAATTTAAGGACAAGGGCTTTGAGATGTATTGAACACTTTCATTCCTTGAGTTTAGCTCGATGAACCTTTTGTTACAATTGAGCCGATTCGAAGATACCTCAAGTGAACCAGAAATATGCGTAAACCCGTACATTTTTGTTTCTCATTTACATAGTTGAGAAATGAAAATGAAACAAGCATATGATCGGTTGTGGATCATATAAATTTGGGCGTGTGCAAATAAAGTTAACACAAGGAAATAATAGAAGCTTAGATGGGAATACATAGCAAAATTCTTGGTAAGTTCAAGAAGGTTGAATCGTATGTTCTTTGATTTTAGCCCTTTTCGAAGCCTTCACCTTTAGAAATAAGGAGTCAATTAAATTGTTTTGTAATTGGTTTGGAGTATAACATACTTCAGAATTGAATGTTAATGATGCGACTATATTGTTGTACTTTTAAGAGGATGAGGGTTCTTATATTGATTATAATTTTTGGCTTGATAAGTTGTTCATTTTAGGTGTGATATTCCTTTTGTTTTTCAAACCTCTTCTCTAGTTTTGTAGGTTGTTTGCTTAAGAGCAAGCAAATGGCAAGTCCGAGGGAGTTTATATGTGTGAATCTTATGCTAGTTTTATTTGATATTTTGAATCAGTAAATTCATAGGATACATTTGATCTCATTTTTGATTGCATTTTGCACTTTTGATGCGTTTGAGTTTTAGGATAATAGATTTTCATACTTTATTCTTTTTGGTGTTTTAGGTGAACTAGAGCCTACACTTTAAGCTGTGGAAACTATAGATTGAACAGTAGAAGCATTGGTAGCATCAACGAGAAGAGAAGAGAGCACAAGGCGGATTCTCGGCCCCAATCTTGTCATTTTATGTCCAGAAGATGGACCATAATTGTTTGATAACGAATACTTTGGCATTTGGTCGTGAAAACGGGTGGCGAAAATGGACAAGTACAGTTTCATCATGAATTCTTGGGAATATGGTCGTGAAAATAGGTCGAGAAAATGGACTAGTACAAATTCATCATCAATTTTTGGCAATATGGTGAGGAACACTAGTAGAGAATTTTGGCCAGAGGAAATTATTGGGCAGGTTGTCGTGAATTTAGATATAGATCTTTACAGACACCTTGTTTTTATTTGGTGTAACCCGGTTGTCTCATGTCGACATAAATTAGTTTTAAGACATCAAAATCCAAATATTTGGGATTTTTCGGAGACATCTTTTACATTTTTACAATTTGTTTGAGATTTGTTCTATAGAATCATGTAGAAATGCATCATCGTTTTTATATTCGGTTTTGGGAATTTTCTTGGTTGAGGTGACCAATCTTGTTAGGTTGATGTCTAGTTACCATTGTAACCACTTTGAGTCGAAGTTATCATCTTTGAAAAGTTGATAGGTCATTCACCCGTAATGCTTATGTTTGCGTTGTGTCTTGAGAGAACTTGAATTTATTCCATTAATTTGACTTAAATTTAAGGACAAGGGCTTTGAGATGTATTGAACACTTTCATTCCTTGAGTTTAGCTCGATGAACCTTTTGTTACAATTGAGCCGATTCGAAGATACCTCAAGTGAACCAGAAATATGCGTAAACCCGTACATTTTTGTTTCTCATTTACATAGTTGAGAAATGAAAATGAAACAAGCATATGATCGGTTGTGGATCATATAAATTTGGGCGTGTGCAAATAAAGTTAACACAAGGAAATAATAGAAGCTTAGATGGGAATACATAGCAAAATTCTTGGTAAGTTCAAGAAGGTTGAATCGTATGTTCTTTGATTTTAGCCCTTTTCGAAGCCTTCACCTTTAGAAATAAGGAGTCAATTAAATTGTTTTGTAATTGGTTTGGAGTATAACATACTTCAGAATTGAATGTTAATGATGCGACTATATTGTTGTACTTTTAAGAGGATGAGGGTTCTTATATTGATTATAATTTTTGGCTTGATAAGTTGTTCATTTTAGGTGTGATATTCCTTTTGTTTTTCAAACCTCTTCTCTAGTTTTGTAGGTTGTTTGCTTAAGAGCAAGCAAATGGCAAGTCCGAGGGAGTTTATATGTGTGAATCTTATGCTAGTTTTATTTGATATTTTGAATCAGTAAATTCATAGGATACATTTGATCTCATTTTTGATTGCATTTTGCACTTTTGATGCGTTTGAGTTTTAGGATAATAGATTTTCATACTTTATTCTTTTTGGTGTTTTAGGTGAACTAGAGCCTACACTTTAAGCTGTGGAAACTATAGATTGAACAGTAGAAGCATTGGTAGCATCAACGAGAAGAGAAGAGAGCACAAGGCGGATTCTCGGCCCCAATCTTGTCATTTTATGTCCAGAAGATGGACCATAATTGTTTGATAACGAATACTTTGGCATTTGGTCGTGAAAACGGGTGGCGAAAATGGACAAGTACAGTTTCATCATGAATTCTTGGGAATATGGTCGTGAAAATAGGTCGAGAAAATGGACTAGTACAAATTCATCATCAATTTTTGGCAATATGGTGAGGAACACTAGTAGAGAATTTTGGCCAGAGGAAATTATTGGGCAGGTTGTCGTGAATTTAGATATAGATCTTTACAGACACCTTGTTTTTATTTGGTGTAACCCGGTTGTCTCATGTCGACATAAATTAGTTTTAAGACATCAAAATCCAAATATTTGGGATTTTTCGGAGACATCTTTTACATTTTTACAATTTGTTTGAGATTTGTTCTATAGAATCATGTAGAAATGCATCATCGTTTTTATATTCGGTTTTGGGAATTTTCTTGGTTGAGGTGACCAATCTTGATAGGTTGATGTCTAGTTACCATTGTAACCACTTTGAGTCGAAGTTATCATCTTTGAAAAGTTGATTAGTCATTCACCCGTAATGCTTATTTTTGCGTTGTGACTTGAGAGAACTTGAATTTATTCCATTAATTTGACTTAAATTTAAGGACAAGGGCTTTGAGATGTATTGAACACTTTCATTCCTTGAGTTTAGCTCGATGAACCTTTTGTTACAATTGAGCCGATTCGAAGATACCTCAAGTGAACCAGAAATATGCGTAAACCCGTACATTTTTGTTTCTCATTTACATAGTTGAGAAATGAAAATGAAACAAGCATATGATCGGTTGTGGATCATATAAATTTGGGCGTGTGCAAATAAAGTTAACACAAGGAAATAATAGGAGCTTAGATGGGAATACATAGCAAAATTCTTGGTAAGTTCAAGAAGGTTGAATCGTATGTTCTTTGATTTTAGCCCTTTTCGAAGCCTTCACCTTTAGAAATAAGGAGTCAATTAAATTGTTTTGTAATTGGTTTGGAGTATAACATACTTCAGAATTGAATGTTAATGATGCGACAATATTGTTGTACTTTTAAGAGGATGAGGGTTCTTATATTGATTATAATTTTTGGCTTGATAAGTTGTTCATTTTAGGTGTGATATTCCTTTAGTTTTTCAAACCTCTTCTATAGTTTTGTAGGTTGCTTGCTTAAGAGCAAGCAAATGGCAAGTCCGAGCGAGTTTATATGTGTGAATCTTATGCTAGTTTTATTTGATATTTTGAATCAGTAAATTCATAGGATACATTTGATCTCATTTTTGATTGCATTTTGCACTTTTGATGCGTTTGAGTTTTAGGATCATAGATTTTCATACTTTATTCTTTTTGGTGTTTTAGGTGAACTAGAGCCTACACTTTAAGCTGTGGAAACTATATATTGAACAGTAGAAGCATTGGTAGCATCAACGAGAAGAGAAGAGAGCACAAGGCGGATTCTCGGCCCCAATCTTGTCATTTTATGTCCAGAAGATGGACCATAATTGTTTGATAACGAATACTTTGGCATTTGGTCGTGAAAACGGGTGGCGAAAATGGACAAGTACAGTTTCATCATGAATTCTTGGGAATATGGTCGTGAAAATAGGTCGAGAAAATGGACTAGTACAAATTCATCATAAATTTTTGGCAATATGGTGAGGAACACTAGTAGAGAATTTTGGCCAGAGGAAATTATTGGGCAGGTTGTCGTGAATTTAGATATAGATCTTTACAGACACCTTGTTTTTATTTGGTGTAACCCGGTTGTCTCATGTCGACATAAATTAGTTTTAAGACATCAAAATCCAAATATTTGGGATTTTTCGGAGACATCTTTTACATTTTTACAATTTGTTTGAGATTTGTTCTATAGAATCATGTAGAAATGCATCATCGTTTTTATATTCGGTTTTGGGAATTTTCTTGGTTGAGGTGACCAATCTTGTTAGGTTGATGTCTAGTTACCATTGTAACCACTTTGAGTCGAAGTTATCATCTTTGAAAAGTTGATAGGTCATTCACCCGTAATGCTTATGTTTGCGTTGTGTCTTGAGAGAACTTGAATTTATTCCATTAATTTGACTTAAATTTAAGGACAAGGGCTTTGAGATGTATTGAACACTTTCATTCCTTGAGTTTAGCTCGATGAACCTTTTGTTACAATTGAGCCGATTCGAAGATACCTCAAGTGAACCAGAAATATGCGTAAACCCGTACATTTTTGTTTCTCATTTACATAGTTGAGAAATGAAAATGAAACAAGCATATGATCGGTTGTGGATCATATAAATTTGGGCGTGTGCAAATAAAGTTAACACAAGGAAATAATAGGAGCTTAGATGGGAATACATACCAAAATTCTTGGTAAGTTCAAGAAGGTTGAATCGTATGTTCTTTGATTTTAGCCCTTTTCGAAGCCTTCACCTTTAGAAATAAGGAGTCAATTAAATTGTTTTGTAATTGGTTTGGAGTATAACATACTTCAGAATTGAATGTTAATGATGCGACTATATTGTTGTACTTTGAAGAGGATGAGGGTTCTTATATTGATTATAATTTTTGGCTTGATAAGTTGTTCATTTTAGGTGTGATATTCCTTTTGTTTTTCAAACCTCTTCTCTAGTTTTGTAGGTTGTTTGCTTAAGAGCAAGCAAATGGCAAGTCCGAGGGAGTTTATATATGTGAATATTATGCTAGTTTTATTTGATATTTTGAATCAGTAAATTCATAGGATACATTTGATCTCATTTTTGATTGCATTTTGCACTTTTGATGCGTTTGAGTTTTAGGATCATAGATTTTCATACTTTATTCTTTTTGGTGTTTTAGGTGAACTAGAGCCTACACTTTAAGCTGTGGAAACTATAGATTGAACAGTAGAAGCATTGGTAGCATCAACGAGAAGAGAAGAGAGCACAAGGCGGATTCTCGGCCCCAATCTTGTCATTTTATGTCCAGAAGATGGACCATAATTTTTTGATAACGAATACTTTGGCATTTGGTCGTGAAAACGGGTGGCGAAAATGGACAAGTACAGTTTCATCATGAATTCTTGGGAATATGGTCGTGAAAATAGGTCGAGAAAATGGACTAGTACAAATTCATCATCAATTTTTGGCAATATGGTGAGGAACACTAGTAGAGAATTTTGGCCAGAGGAAATTATTGGGCAGGTTGTCGTGAATTTAGATATAGATCTTTACAGACACCTTGTTTTTATTTGGTGTAACCCGGTTGTCTCATGTCGACATAAATTAGTTTTAAGACATCAAAATCCAAATATTTGGGATTTTTCGGAGACATCTTTTACATTTTTACAATTTGTTTGAGATTTGTTCTATAGAATCATGTAGAAATGCATCATCGTTTTTATATTCGGTTTTGGGAATTTTCTTGGTTGAGGTGACCAATCTTGTTAGGTTGATGTCTAGTTACCATTGTAACCACTTTGAGTCGAAGTTATCATCTTTGAAAAGTTGATAGGTCATTCACCCGTAATGCTTATGTTTGCGTTGTGTCTTGAGAGAACTTGAATTTATTCCATTAATTTGACTTAAATTTAAGGACAAGGGCTTTGAGATGTATTGAACACTTTCATTCCTTGAGTTTAGCTCGATGAACCTTTTGTTACAATTGAGCCGATTCGAAGATACCTCAAGTGAACCAGAAATATGCGTAAACCCGTACATTTTTGTTTCTCATTTACATAGTTGAGAAATGAAAATGAAACAAGCATATGATCGGTTGTGGATCATATAAATTTGGGCGTGTGCAAATAAAGTTAACACAAGGAAATAATAGGAGCTTAGATGGGAATACATAGCAAAATTCTTGGTAAGTTCAAGAAGGTTGAATCGTATGTTCTTTGATTTTAGCCCTTTTCGAAGCCTTCACCTTTAGAAATAAGGAGTCAATTAAATTGTTTTGTAATTGGTTTGGAGTATAACATACTTCAGAATTGAATGTTAATGATGCGACAATATTGTTGTACTTTTAAGAGGATGAGGGTTCTTATATTGATTATAATTTTTGGCTTGATAAGTTGTTCATTTTAGGTGTGATATTCCTTTAGTTTTTCAAACCTCTTCTATAGTTTTGTAGGTTGCTTGCTTAAGAGCAAGCAAATGGCAAGTCCGAGCGAGTTTATATGTGTGAATCTTATGCTAGTTTTATTTGATATTTTGAATCAGTAAATTCATAGGATACATTTGATCTCATTTTTGATTGCATTTTGCACTTTTGATGCGTTTGAGTTTTAGGATCATAGATTTTCATACTTTATTCTTTTTGGTGTTTTAGGTGAACTAGAGCCTACACTTTAAGCTGTGGAAACTATATATTGAACAGTAGAAGCATTGGTAGCATCAACGAGAAGAGAAGAGAGCACAAGGCGGATTCTCGGCCCCAATCTTGTCATTTTATGTCCAGAAGATGGACCATAATTGTTTGATAACGAATACTTTGGCATTTGGTCGTGAAAACGGGTGGCGAAAATGGACAAGTACAGTTTCATCATGAATTCTTGGGAATATGGTCGTGAAAATAGGTCGAGAAAATGGACTAGTACAAATTCATCATAAATTTTTGGCAATATGGTGAGGAACACTAGTAGAGAATTTTGGCCAGAGGAAATTATTGGGCAGGTTGTCGTGAATTTAGATATAGATCTTTACAGACACCTTGTTTTTATTTGGTGTAACCCGGTTGTCTCATGTCGACATAAATTAGTTTTAAGACATCAAAATCCAAATATTTGGGATTTTTCGGAGACATCTTTTACATTTTTACAATTTGTTTGAGATTTGTTCTATAGAATCATGTAGAAATGCATCATCGTTTTTATATTCGGTTTTGGGAATTTTCTTGGTTGAGGTGACCAATCTTGTTAGGTTGATGTCTAGTTACCATTGTAACCACTTTGAGTCGAAGTTATCATCTTTGAAAAGTTGATAGGTCATTCACCCGTAATGCTTATGTTTGCGTTGTGTCTTGAGAGAACTTGAATTTATTCCATTAATTTGACTTAAATTTAAGGACAAGGGCTTTGAGATGTATTGAACACTTTCATTCCTTGAGTTTAGCTCGATGAACCTTTTGTTACAATTGAGCCGATTCGAAGATACCTCAAGTGAACCAGAAATATGCGTAAACCCGTACATTTTTTTGTTTCTCATTTACATAGTTGAGAAATGAAAATGAAACAAGCATATGATCGGTTGTGGATCATATAAATTTGGGCGTGTGCAAATAAAGTTAACACAAGGAAATAATAGGAGTTTCAAAATTCTCAGATCTCTCTGAGAAGTGAATATGAGTGAAGTAAGAGATCTGGAGAAGATGTAATTAATAAGGAGAAATGCAATATTTACGATCGCTAGATTTGCGGCTACGAAAAGTGTACGACCACTAGGATTGCGACACGTAGGATACATATGGTAACAGAGAAAAGAGCGAAACACTGGATCCGGTAAATTGGAAAATAGAGTTCCGCGTAGCGTGAAATGGGCACGTGGAGATCACGTGAAGAGCTGACCTTCACGTTATCTTAGTCACCGCCAAAGTCTCGCATGTATTTTTGGTTAGGCGTTAAAGTATTAAAGAACGTTATTGGCATGGAAGTATCTTCAAAAGGATTAAATAGTATCGTAGATTACAACATTGGAATCAAAGATTGCCCAAATGTGAGGGAAATCAATGTTTTGTGCTTATTATATCCAGAACAAAGTTTCTCATAAATAAATTCCGACCACTTCTTATGAAATGTCGAAAATTCATTCTCCATATTTGATCTAGTAGTGTATGTGGGAATATTTTGTTAAAATAGGATTACGGTTTTGTTGGCTTCAAAACTATAGTGAATGTGTTTATGGGTTATGATTATTATGCATCGCATTTTCAACTAGTAGTCCTTACTATGATACCGTTTGACCATGTTTGTTTGTTTTCTTTCATTTAGAACCATTTAGTTTTTATATAAGAATATGGCTTAGGTTCCTGATTGATAATAGTTTTAGTTAATTTGAAAAGCAAAAAATCTTAGAAAAAAAATTAATTTAAATCAATCATATTCGAATTTGTTTTTTATTTTATAATATGATTAGTTTAATTTAAATATTTTTAAAACGAAATACATTTCAAAGCAACGAAAACAATTAGCAATTAAGACTTCAATTTAGTTTTAGAATTATTATGTTATATTTCCTTTGAGATTAAGCATCGTTTGGTCATTAACTCGGAGAAGAGTTATCATTTTTGGCATTCTTTTGAATCAACGACTAGTTATCGTAACTATAAGTTACATCAATTATTGTTAATGTTTATGAATGAGAATCAATATACAAACAATGAACTAGGTCCATTTTCTCAACACGTTGTTGGTTTTACGCTTTTGGCTAAAGATTCGTTTTGATTTTACAGCATGTCCAATAGACATGTCTAATAGAGTTTTTAAAATTAAATTTGGAATTTTTAAATGAAAAATGTATTATTAAGCAAGAGCCTGTTTTTATTAGGAAAGTTTTATAAATGTTAAGAACCTTTAACGTGTTACATTCTCATTAGAATAGGATTTTGGCGGAAAAAATAAAAGGTACAGGAAAAAATCTGTTCTTTTCTTCGAAAATTTCTTTTTTCTTTCTTTTTCCTCTTTTTCGATGGTAATTCGAGTGCGATTTCTAGTTGACGGTGAGATGAGACAAATCTGCATCACGGTGGCCGTGTATCATCATTGAAACTTGTGAGCAACCAAATTGCATCGTCGACTTCGATATAAACTCACCGGTTCACGACATTGGTGGGGAGAAAAGTGATTCTCGACAAAATCAGAGGGATTCTAGGTCAAAGACTTTGGAGTTTCTTCGATTCGAATCAAAGAGGTATGAAATGTCCTCTCTCTCATAAATCTCACACTCTTTTTCCCTTAGAAGAGTTTTGTCCCAAGAGATTTTCTCTCTAAGGTTTTTAATGAGGTGGGATTTATGAGAAATCCAAGCTTAACATTCATGACATTATGGTTAAGCTTGAGGGGAGTATTGATCATAGAAGTTGAAGTGTGAAGCAAGAAATCCCAAGTAGTCGTTTCGTTGGGTTATTAGGGCGCACGATCGTGCGGATCAGCGAAGTCCCTTCAGGATCGATCGAGCAACACCAAGATCGATCCCTCTATATCGTGCGCACGATCCACCGCACGACCAAACTCTCAGAGATCGATCGTGCTATGTGAGAAGAAGTTGCACAGGATCATTTGCACGATTTGGAAGCTTCATGATAGAATGAAGAAACATTGATCGATCGAGCAGTGTAAGGATCGATCGATTAATGACCTCCCATCTACGCGAGAATGGCACGCCCGCTCCGAAGGGTCTCGAAACGCGTTTTCCCTCGGGACTCGAGATGTGACAATGACATCTAAGGTGTGTGGGGACCAAGGACTGGCGCATGACTGATGTGGACCCCAGCTGACCCATGTAGCCGTTGAAGACCATGCGGGACCACGCAAGGTCGCTTTCACCCCGGGAAGAGCACCTGCGGGACCACTGCAGCCGGGGGCCACCCAGGACCACCTCCAACGGCTCAATGGCTACCTTGAAGCTTTCTTCTTCATCTCTTGAACCTATTTATATGTGTGCTATGTAATGAACAAATCGATGGATTTTTGATTCTATGAAAATGTCTTCTTCACTTTTATCCTCTCTTCCAATCTCTACACACTAAATTCTAAGGTCTATCTTAGGGTCTCTCAATCTTATAATCTTACAGTGGATGACCTAGAAATGGAGCTC
>JAKUCM010009682.1:0-22991 GCA_023374145.1 Lepidium sativum | reverse complement strand
AAACCAACTGAATTATTTGTTTTTTGGTATATATATCTTTTTGTTTTCTATAAAATTAATTAGTGCTATCTATGATTTATTATTTTGTTTCATCTGATTTTAAAATTTATTTTCTGAAAATATAATACGTAGAAATTCACTAAATATCTTTATACTCAATTACATTATTATAAATTAGGAAGAATATTCTTGACTGGAATCAACTACACATACACACCTTTTTTATATATATAATAACGTACACATTTTTGTCGGCACGTATGACGACTAGACAAGTTGATTAGGAGGGATTCGATTGGAAGTGGCTTGGAGATTATTATTATGTAAACTATATTTAGTCAATGAAGAGGCATATGATCTATCCAAACAAATCCCATTAAGAAGAAACAAAATTTCTAGAACCAATTCATAAATGTGGAGTAGGTGCACAAAAATCACAATATATAGACCGATCGATGTGAAGACAAAATGAGGAACTAATGCCAATTAATTGTAAATATCAAACGCCAATGATTTAGGGCAAAGACCAAATGAACAGTACATTGCAGCAACACGAAGTTTATGTAATCATGCGGCCAATATACATATTTTGGTCAAATGTCTCAAAGTGACTTTTGTCAACTCTAAAAGTTCCATTGAGATGTCTAAAATATCTTATCACCGAAATAGGAAGTCAAATTTATACTTTCATTGGTCTAACGAAAATGAGGTAATCACGGTGGTAGTCTAATAATATTAAAACTCGGATTTTATAGTGTAAATTTACACATTTTCGAGCTTCAAAATTTCCTGAAAATTTAAAATACGAAATCCTAACTAAGTAAACATAGACTGATGCAAATGACTCTTAACCTAGTGGCATGCGGTAAGTCCACATAACGCAGCTCCTTTGCACAACCAGAGATCGAGTTCCCCCGTCTACATTATGTAGGAATTTGACTATTGGGCCGGCCAGTTGTGGTTCAATATAATTTATTGTTGACAAAAAAAAGGAAAATAAACATAGACTAATTGATCGATATGATATTATTAGCCGGGTAGTCAAAATCCGAATTAACAATATATCAAAAAAATGAATAACGAGAGACCATATTGTTTGTTTTTTTTTGAGGGCTGCCATTAGGTTTGATCTTTGGAGTAATCGAATGGATGGTAGAGATGGAGAGCATATAAATTTGATGACATTATCCAACACAAAATATTAGGATCAGAGACAATATCATCACAATCATATACATTTTCCACCACAACCACTTAACAGAGAATTTAAGCTGTGGTGTATTGACCCAACTTTCTCCACAAGAACCTAATTTTTTTATGCTCAATCCACTTCTCATTTTCACGGATTTTCCATCACCAATTTTGAATCATCACCTCACAACATCAAGTTGAGTTCCACTTATGTTCCTCCTGTCTTCCCTAATATCTATAAATATATTTTGGTGTATACATATGACTCCACTTTATACCTATATTATATAAAGAAACCCTACAATATTGTAGGCTACAAGTCAAAAAGGCAGATCAATCTCAGCCAATGGGCTTGCATTCAAAGCATAGACATGGGTTATTGATGGACACCTATATTTGAATCATTTGCTTATATCTGTATAGTTTCTAAATTTGATGTTTTAACTTCATCAGGAGTTTCACTTGAAGACGACTTTGAAGAGTTGTAATTTCTTGGGTTTGGCTGGTTTCAGAGCCGTCGCCATCTTTGTGGGAATGTGTTATGAACAATTCGTCTCGAAGCCACCACGCTTATGTTAGTGATGTAGAGGGAAAAAAGAACTAGGACAACAGTAGTACGTTATCAGAGTTTGAATCTATATTGCACAATATAATATTTAAATAATTTTAATTAGATCTCCTAAAAACATCTCCAACAAGGAGATACTCAAAATGGGCATCTTACCATTATAATATTCATATTTTAATACAAATTTAAATTTTAATATTTTTAATAAATTTTGAACCAATGAAAACATGACAAATTTGAAGAACTCTATCTTTAGAAATTTTTAAAATCCTTAAATAAGAACTTCAACTTATTCTATTTCATACTTTCCTATTTTTTTAATATTCTAAAATTTTAAGAAACCCCTTAAGAATTTACCATTTGAGGTGGTCTAACCTTCAAATATATCGGAGTTTACGACAATATATAATAAAATCATATATGAGTCCAAATAAATGAATAATATTTGGAATTCGTTTGGAATATGGTGTACTATTTCAATAGAATTCTGATATCTTCATACTAGATTAGAGATAGCAGCCACAACACTTCTGCTTGTATTCTCAAACAAAATCTATGTTAGCTAGTTCAACTAAACTGATAGACTTACCTAGAGAGTAAGTCATGATGTTAGGAAAATGATGGTCTTTGATGAATACTTTCTCATTTGTATATATTGACTATTGCAAACTTTCTACCGACTTTTAGCAAACTTCTAAGTCAGTCTAAGATACAATTCAGAAGCTAACTTATAATTGTGATTCTTTATACACAATCTTCGCACATCATTGGGCATAGGCCTCACATAAGTTATTAATAAATTAATATATATTGAATGTTTGGTGTGTCAGAGTTGGTACATAATGCATAAAAAGTATAGAACCATGTTGTTCATATAGCATTTCGTTAGTTGTTCACTGTTGAACAACAGTGAAGATCGCCAAATTAAACAGGATTAATTAGCCATGTGAATAGTTTCATTTGTTTCTTATTCTTTAGATAATTTATACACGTAATCCACACATACCTCTTAAATAATCTTTTATTCATCTAAAAAACGAAGAATATAAGGTTTTTAGAGATTTTAGAAAAAAACAACTGAGCAGAAAAAAACGAATAATTTGGTGTAGGGATTTGATGAATGGATGATAATTAAGTATCTTAGAAATTTAGTGATCTAAATTTCTCCACGTACCGATATTAATTATTTTAGTGTTATAAGTGTTTAGGTGAAATCTTTTAACTTTTACCTTAATCTTTAATATAATTAAAAGAAATCAAAGATCTCGGGGTATGGAAAACAAAAAGCAAGCAAATGACAGAAAAATCGTTTAAAAAAAATCTAAAGATAAGAAAATGAAGAAAAGTGAATGGGGATAAAATACAATTATTTTTAAGTTTCCAGAAAGTGGCTATATGGAATATAAAATAAAAATGTTTACCTTTTACATTGTCGATTAATTTTTTAAAAATAGTAGGAATTAAAAGTCTTTGTTACATAATTTGCGTAATCACCCAAATCCAAAAGCATAACTATATTGTGAATGATTTAGTCTATAAACTTAGTAAGTACACTTTACGAAATGCAAATTTAATAACTTACTAAAAATGTAATAAAGTTATATACAACTAAAGATAGGTGGAATTGTCGAATCATTCTAGGATTTATCCTAAAATGGAATTTATAATATAGATTAAAGGCTAATTATGACCATTTTTTAGAATCTTCTTTCATCTCTAACTTAAATCAAAATAATGACTTAGAGAAAAATCGGAATATTTCCTAAATAAATATACCCGTAAAATCAAATCAAACCTGAATTACAAGTAAATCAATAACCAAATTTGTATCCGATATATTTTTATTAAATTTTAGAATTATGAACTCATAAAATAATAATCTAAAACTAATTCTTAGTATATTTTTAAATGAGAAACCAATAACCTAAATACAAAATGTCAAACCTAGAATATTTAATTTATACCCACGTTTAGAAGAACAATCTATGTCAGATTCTTTTTAAAAATTTATAAATAATATCCAATATATTTTCTAATAGAACTTTATTAATTTAGAATTTTTATATACAGATTTGTAAGAAAAATCATTTTTATCATATTTTAAAAGGTTGTTATGAACATTTGGTTAATTTTTATATGAAAGTTTATAACACATTTAAAATAAAAATATTTTTTGTTTTAATATATAATACTTATTTGTTATACAGTGGATTATAGACCTTAACCATTTTTTCTAAACTCTAAACATGCGTTCAATGGATTTTGAATTTGCTGGAAACATATAATTAATAACATATGATATATGTATATATTTTAATATATGAGGGAAAACAAAGTAGTGTTTTGATTGAGTGATTAAATGTCATATTTGATACTTTTTCTATTAAATTTTTATTATATGAACTATATAACTGTATTTGTCTCATATAATATTATTAGGGATTTGATTAGGTTATATGATAATCTAATGCTTTTTTGTAAACATTTAAATTAGTTATGTGAAAATGTATTTTGACAGAAATAGTTATATTCATTAATTAGGAAAAAAATAAAAGAAATGAGTTATAAGAAAACAAAGAGAGTAAGAAAAACAAAGAGTAGGTAACAAAAACTTTAGGATCCCATCAAAGCAGGACCCACTTTCCAATTTACTCTTTGGTAACTAATTGAGATACAACCCAAGCTTTTACCAATTACCATCTGTTTTTTTTTTATTAACATAACAAATCAAATTTGAACTGAAAAAAAAATCAAAATAACATATATCCATTGCGTTTTAAAGCAAAATATTTAGTAGTTGTTATATCTTCAGAAAAAAAGATAAAAAAAAGTACTCATAGCTGACCATAAATGAAACCATAATTCATATAAGAAGAGTGGGAAATCTCAAAACTAAAGACCTATGCAAACTAGGCCAATTATCAAGACCATGATAAAGTTTTATCTTTTGCATATATATAACCGTATATATAAGACATTAATATTATAATTTACCAAATAAGATATTAATATAAAGTAAACACAAAAAAAATCATAGAAACATTTAAGTTTGTAAATGGCTTTTAGTCTAGTGGGCCGAGGGTAAATTCATATAAGTCAATTCATTTGTACAACCATAGATCGAATACCCTGTCTACATTATGTAAAAATTTGGCTATTGGAACCGGCCAGTTGTGGTCCAATATAATTTATCGTTGATAAAAAAAAAATATTTGAATTTTATTCATATTTTAAAAAAAAGTTACTGTGTTTTATAATAAACTAATTATATGTGAATAATATGTAATTCGACTCATTATTTTTTATCAACATTGGGCCACAAATGGCCGGCCCATTAACCAAGTTCTTGCAAATGCAAACGGTGGGAGTCGATCACATGATGTGCAACGCCTCTTGTAAACTTACCACCTGCAACTAGACTAAATGTCACTTGTTAATTCGACTCATTTAATTGAGTTAAAAAAAATTTACAAAAAGATAAACAACAAAATAAACATTTCTGTTTGTTGAAAAGAAAAACAAACTTTATTTGATAGTAGTAAAAAGAAAATATAAATGAAAAAAATAAAAAATAAAAGAGAGAGAGAATGAAAAGACAAGTCAAACGTCAAATCGAACCACTTCCTTATCATACGACTGTCAGTGCCCTTCTCTGTGTTGTCATTTTATTTTCTTTTTTTTAACCCCAAAATATACCAAACATTTTGAGAAATACTTTTCTTTTTATTTTCTTTTCAATTTTGAAAAATATATTTTATAATTATGCTCACACGTGCGCTTTCGACCGCACGACGTAGATAAACTTACATACATACCAAAACAATTGTTCGTACAATAACATCATTCAATCATCTTTTCATTACATTTCAAGTTCTAATAACTAAAATGTTTTTTCCCTTTTTTTCTTTATAAGGCACATTTAAAAAATCTGTTATAAAATGTTTTCTATGAAATGATTAAATATTTATCCTATTAATTTTTGTTATTTATATAATTATATAGTTTTGTGTGACAGAATTTAATATATTACATATTATCGATCTAATTATTAATTAACGAATTGTTAATATAATTTTTTACATCAATAATTCGATCAATACAAATTTATCTATTTCTGTTAATATAGTTTTACTACTAATATTTTACATTTTTAGCAATAATATAATACATTTTGTAATGACCAAATGACATATATATACTTGTTTGTAGTAATAATAGAGAGGAAAAAAAAAACAAGAAGAAGACCCAATTGATCCGGCCGACACGCTTCTCCATGTCCTTCCCAGTCAATCTCTGCAATGTGTCATTTTCTTTTTAATATTATATCAAATTATTTTTTATGCTTATTTTTGAAATTTTAGAAGAGAGAATGAATTTAATTTTAATTGGTCCACTCGAAGGAGTTAAATACAGCTTTCTCAACTGGTGAATATATGGGTTCGGACCACGACTGTGCCAGTCTCTGAGCCACTTCTTGACTTCTGTGGTTCACATTTGATTTCATTCTCTACCTGATTGATTTGATTTTTGTATTTTGCACCAACATTCATTTGCTTTCTTTTATCAATACTTCGGTTTTTGTATCCATTTCTGTTTCACATCTACAAAAACGGCAATTTTATTTTAGGACAACGTTTGTATACAAGCCTCATCATGACTGACCATATTATATCTTAATTAGAGAATAAACACACAATTTTTTCTTCCCCTTTTATTAAGAAAAATCAAACTCCGAGAATTTATAAAATGACCATTACTACCAACTACATATTATCGATATAAATGACAATTTTATATAAGTGTATTAAAGAAAGAGAAATACATTTATGATAAAATTTAGCTCTTATTTATATTAGTTTCACATTTTAATATATAGTTCTTAGCTCTTTATTATTCATAAGTTATTATATTCTTGTTGCCATCCAACACACAGTTTCTCTTTATTGATTAAAAAAATTATCTTAAACCATCATTAATCAAATAAAATATCAAATGAGTTTAATTGTTTATGAATGAACTATGATGTAATCCGAAAATGCTCATATTAAAGACAATTTATTAATAACATGTATTAAAAACTACTCAATTCATGATATGTAGTAATTTTTTTTGTCAAGGGTATGTAATAATTTAGTAACAATTTAATCAATAAGTGAACTAAGACAAATATTGTGAAAGTACTCCGTGTTGTTAACGAGATTCTCAGATAAATTATCACACCAAGACTAATCCTCTTGGGCAAATATTTGTTAAGTTAAAAATGAATATATACTAATATATATATATATATATATATATATTTGAAAAACTCAATACTTAGCCAAAAACATAATAAAGCAAAGTTAAAGAGGGAATGCAAGTGGCATTTAGCCTACTGGCAGGTGGTAAGTTCACAAGAGACATGCGCATTTGTACATTTTGGGATCAAGTCTCTTTGCTTGTATTTGCAAAAATTTGGCTAATGAGCCAACCATTTGTGACCTAATATTAACGTAAGAAAACAGAAAATAAAAAAAGTGGAGAGGGAAAAAAAAGGATTGGTCCAACGGTCAAACAGAAAACCATCAAATCAGAATTCACAACAGTTATGAAATTTATTTCACTCTTTCTGTCTTTTAACTTAATTAGGTCTCTGTTCTTATCCATCACTTTCTCCTCTCTTATTTTACCATTTTATCCCATCTTCATGCACACATGACACATCCTTACATATACACATAACATAACATATGTTTGTATGTATGTATGCATAGTGTTTGTTGTTCAGGCTTTCACATGTTTTGTATATCAAAATCCAAAAAGACAATTGCCGAGGATCTTGGATTTATTATATTATCATAATCATTCTATATATACGTCTCATTTTGGAATTTTGATTGTGGGAATTTTGATTAGTCAGATTGCTAATGATGTTCATTAATTAATCAACACTTTTCTCATTATTATAATTATCATTTTCTAATTTCCATTAATAGATTTGGCCCTACCTTCCGTAATATTTTTCTTCTTAATAATTATTTCCTATTTTAGTAAGAAAATCACTAAATTTCCATTCATTAATACTTTTATATTAGCACTGATACAAAATCAATTATTAATTTTTTACCATCTTAGTTTAAATATCTGAGCAAGCCTCGTTCATCCATTCAAATCTCTCTCTCTCTCTTATCACACCAAAAAAATATCTATTCAACAAAGCAATAAAGAATCCTTCTCTCTTCTCTCTCTCCTCTCTTCAAAGCAAAAACCTTCAAAAGATCAAAGCTTTAACTTCTTTCCCCCCGGAAAATTTGTTACCCTTTCCGAGAAAATCATAATTCACATCTTCATCTTCAAATACCCAACAAAAATCAATCAAAGGAAGAAACTTTTTCTGTTTGTTCTTCATAAACCCTAGCTTGTTTTTTTGAAAAAATGAGGCAGCTTAGAAGAATCATTAAGATCTCTATCATTAGATTTCTTAAACCTTTTAATCAACGGTCAAGCTTTCTCCGACGTGACTTTTTAGTGTTGGAAGGTCGTTTAGTCCACGCTCATCGTTGTATCCTCGCCGCTCGAAGTCTTTTCTTTAGGAAATTCTTTTGTGGGTCCGATTCATCACAACCCGGTATTGACCCGACCCGACATGGGTCCATACCCGTTAGCCCAACAAGAAACTCCACGGCCCCATCTGGAGGAGTCATACCAGTGAACTCAGTTGGTTATGAAGTCTTTCTATTGCTTCTTCAGTTTCCTTTATAGCGGACAAGTCTCAATCGTGCCGCAAAAACATGAGCCAATACCTAATTGTGGTGAAAGAGGTTGTTGGCTATACACATTGCTCAGCCGCCGTTGATCTTGCTCTTGATACTCTCGCCGCCTCTCGTTACTTCGGCGTTGAACAACTCGCATTACTTACTCAGGTTCTAACTTCTCCATGCACTTCAAACAAAAATTGAATATTATCGCCTTTTGTTGAATTAGATCGATAAGGTCCGGGTCCATAATGAAATTTTATTGATTCAATATGTGTGTATATGTTTTTATCTTGATTTCATGTGTATATGAGTTTAGCTTATCATGGTCGGATTATTTTTCCTAATTTAGAAGATTGTGGGTTTTGTTGCATTTAAGATTTTTTTCCTAAAAGTAGAAACTTTGAAGAGCTATGTTATGTAATTGGATTTATTCACTTATTTTCTAATCCAATCCCACTAGTCTCTCGATTTTCCTCATTTGGGGGTTTTGAACCTACTCCACAATCAAACATCAATTTGAGATGACTAGTTAGTGAAATTAATAAAAACAAAATGATACCCTAAAAAAAGAAAAATTTAAACCCACTTGTTGGAAATAATGTTGTTTTTTTCTGATTTTAAAACTAATATTAATAGAACTATTTGTATTTATTGGCAGAAACAATTGGCAAGTATGGTGGGAGAAAGCTTCAATTGAAGATGTAATGAAAGTTTTAATAGCATCAAGAAAACAAGACATGCATCAATTATGGACTACTTGTTCTCACTTAGTTGCTAAATCTGGTCTTCCTCCAGAGATTCTAGCTAAGCATATTCCTATTGAGGTTGTTGCTAAGATTGAAGAGCTTCGTCTCAATCTTCAATAGCCCGTCGTTCTTTAATGCCACATAGTCATCATCATGATCTCAGTGTAGCTCAAGACCTTGAGATCAAAAGATTAGAAGAATGAGAAGAGCTTTGATTCATCAGATGTGAGCTAGTGAAGCTTATGGTTATGGGAGAAGGACTTAATCTAGATGAGTCATTAGCATTGCATTATGCCGTTGAAAGCTGTAGTAGAGAAGTTGTTAAAGCGTTGCTTGAACTTGGAGCGGCTGATGTGAATTATCCGGCGGGTCCAGCCGGGAAAACACCGTTACATATCGCGGCTGAGATGGTTTTGTCCAGACATGGTGGCTGTTCTGTTAGACCATCATGCTGATCCAAATGTAAGAACAGTTGTGGAACCACTCCACTTGATATCCTTAGAACATTAACTTCAGGATTTCTTGTTCAAGGGGCAGTTCCTGGATTGACTCATATCGAAACCGAACAAGCTCAGGCTTTGCCTCGAGCTTGGTTCAAATCTGCTGCAATGGTAATATCTAGAGAAGAAAGAAACAACAGCAACAATCAGAACAATGATAACAACAATGTTATGTATAACCCTCATATGAATGAGAGCACAATAGTGGAAGTAGTGGAGGGGAGTATAACAATTTGGATTCTAGATTGGTGTATTTTAATCTTGGAGCGGGTCAAATGGGTCCGGGTTCGGGTCGAGATCAAGCAGATGAACATAACTGTCAGAGAGAAGGTATGAGTCGGAATCATCATCATCATCATGACCCTTCTACAATGTACCATCACCATCATCAACATCACTTCTAGTTCTCTCTATATTTCTCAACCATTAGACTTGAAAACATATTTAGTAAATTTAGTTCGTATATTTCTATAAATTATATCTATATTATTATTTTTGTAAGGTAATAAGGACATATAAGGGAGAGTACGAAGAAGAAAAGCGTGGAGGAATTTAAGATCGTGCGTTATATAATTAGAGACGTAGGTCTAATTGAATCTATATTTTCTTCAGAATTTTCTAGTTAATCGTTTAATTATTTTTGCCACAGTTAATTCTGTGTCTCTCTGCCCTAATTTCTTCTTAATGAGTTCATGCACTCGTATTTTTGTTATTGTTTCCGTCAACACGAGATGCGATTTATAATCCCATAAATTCTAAGCTTATACTTTTAAATCGGTTCGATCACTGGTGCTTTAAGGATTATACAAAAACTTCTAATTCTATATATAACTCAAAATCTCATAAACCCAAATTCCGATTTATAAACCCAAAAAATTGTCATAATCCCATATATTATGATGTGTGATTATACAATTTTCTGAAATCGTTTCATAATAATTTTTTTTTATTGAAATAGATATTTAACCAATTTGATAAAAGAACACAATTAATCATGCATTTGTATTTATATTAGGCCCGAAGAAGATTGTTCTGTCTGGTTGAGAAAAATATTGTTCGAAATGTGATCATAATAATAGTTTTTTTACGTGATTTTGTATTATTCTTGATTCGAGAATTGTCTTTTAATTGAAGTTTTTGTATGTATTTGCATCAGCAATGTCTTATTGGGATAATAATCACAATAAATCCTTTCCTTTTATAATTTCTAAATATTTTTTGTGTGGCTGATTATCTATCATCGTATGAGACCGTATGCAACCACACTTCGAATATCGCTGATATTATATATTATTTTCGTCAAATATTTGGTTTTATATTATATTTTATATATGGAGTGATTTCACATATAAAAGTTTCACTTCATCTTATTTGGGACGTGTTGATTTTAGAACTATCTTTTAACATACGACATTATATACCTTTAACAAAAAAAGAGTATATACACATTGTATATGCATATATAATATTAATCGAATATAGTTGTTAATTTTGTTAAAACACGAGATGATGTATAACCATAGTTTTTCTATGAAAAACACTGTACACAAAATGTTATGATCATGGTTGAAGATTGAAACTCAAATTTTTAAAGTAAATTGTGGTAATTTAACCGGTTGAACAAATGCTAATGGTTTGTTTAGGGATTTTTTTTTTTATCAACGGCAGATTAATTGGATCACAACTGGCCGATCCAGTAGCCAAATTACTACATAATGTAGAGTAGGGAGAACTCGATCCCTGGTTGAGCAATTGAGCTGCCTTAAGTGCACTTACCACCAGCCACTAGGGATTTAATTTCCTTAAAATTACATTTATAAAATAACCAGAATTTAGAAATAAGGTACCGTTGAAAGTGAAATGAAAAGTTAGGTTTTGACAAAAAGTTAATATGAGAAAAAACCGAGTTATTTTCTTACTTTAATAATGAAGATTTAAATTGATTGGTAAACTTAAAATGGAAGCAATCAAATTTTCATATCTAACTTAAAATTTTGATACATCAAATCTATTGTCGTGTAAAGATTAACACGATGAGATTAAGACATTACATGAGAAAACACCTTTGATCATAATAAAATATAATAAAATATGTATATAACAAAAAGAAATAAAAATAAAAATAATAAAAAGTAGAAAAGCCAATATTTATGGGAGTGTCAGTGTCACATCTACAATGTAGAGCCCAATCAAATCCGATCTAGTGTCTTCACTTCAGTCTTTCTTTTATATACTTCGCTTTCACTCTTAAATACAAAAATCTTTTTTTAGTTTCTATTATTTATTTTTTCCACCATTTATCATTTATTTCCCCTGTCTTATATTTAGCCATCAAATGGAACACATGAGAGTGAACAATTGAAATATATATACCTAAATGTGAAACTCTATAGATATTTAACATGATGTGAATATAATTGTAAAATTTAACTTATAACCTTTTGGAAGATATTTTTTTTTCTTTTTGTAAGTTTTAGTTATCCACTTAATAAAATAATCTAGTTTTTACAATATATTAATATAGCTTCAATAGAATTATGACATTGTTTTGTGAGCAATTGTAACATTAATGTTAGAGATGAACTTAAAATTGTCAAAACTTGTCACGCAGAACTATATGAATTACCTAAAATCGAATGATTGTTAGAGATGAACATTTTAATATCATTTGCATTGTTTTCATTTAGTATATAATCAAAAAATTTCAAGCCTTATGTATAAGCTATCAACACATTTTGTCAATAAAACTTTTGTGTTTGGACATCAAAAGAAACATATTGTGATGCGTTTTGTCTTTACCACCAAAGAAGATCAAAATTTTGGCCGTATCAAATTACAGCCTAGGGTTAAATTACATAAATGTGTGTAGAAGAATTCATATAAAATATGGTAACGGTAAAAATGGTTATGAAAACAAATTAAAATCTAATTCAAAAAACTTGAATAAAACCATCAATGGTTTTACGACGTTTTAACAACGAAAATATGGCGTTAATTTTTACGATGGTTTTACAACGTTTTTTGGCTTACGACGTGCAAGACACGATGAACCACATGGCGTCCCTAATGCGTTGTAAAGTTCTTTAACAACACATTAGGGACGAAATTTGGAGTTGTAAAAGCTGTGTTCGATCATAGTAGAGGAAACATGTCATTTCTTGCGAGCCAAACCTGCACTGATTCCAGCAGCAATGAGGCCAAGGGCTGAACCCGTGATGATCATCCTAATCACATTATCTGCAATTAGAACCAACAAAGTTTTACATCAAACCATCGTTGAGATAAGTGAAAAGAGATCAAAGTAGCTTTCAGTTACCCCTTAAGAACTTGTCTTCAATGGTTTTCTTTAAGACCAAAGCTTGCCTCCAATCAGGTTGAATCTATGGAAACCAACCAATAAAAAGAGTAAGAAGTAGATAGCATTTAAAACCAAGAGAGAATGTATCATTGGGTTCTGATAAAGTATAGACTTGGATGCAGTGTCCCACGAGCTCTTGGCTCTTTAAGTATTCTCCAATCCGGTAATTTCCAACAGCAAGAAGATAAAGCTTCTCTCGGTCATCTACTTGAGGTCTCCATGTGCTTTCTAGAGAAACTGCAACAAAAAGGTGGATCAAATTCTGGTTAAAACATCACCATGAAAGGGAAAAGCTTTAAGCCTTGTGGAAGAATATACCGTCGAGCATGTCTACCCCACGCTGGATATCTACAGTGTGGCGAGAATGAACGAGAGCCCAAGCCAATCTCATTGTGCTCTCTTTCTGTTTTTCTTCAGAGACACCATCAGTGATTTCCTTAACCTCTTTCTCATACCCCTGAATATCGAGCATTAGAGGTTTACGAGGACTGTGAGGAACATTAGAAAGACATAAAGCGATCTATTGACATAAACCATTAGCCTAAGACATTTGGTAAAGTTCTACAAAGATTATGCTTTCAAATTTTTACTAATAATCCTAGTTATGGAAACAGACAAATTCTACGGAAAAATTTGGTACTCACTTCTGATGGATGTGATCGTTGATTACGAAAATTTGATTTAGGGGTTCTAGTCATTATTAACACAACTCATGAAATTTCTGTAGCAAACGATGAAGTACGAGCAATATCACCGAGAAACTAAATCAAATTTCATAAATTCTCGGAAATATCATCAACAACAGAAAGAAAAACTAGCTAACACCTGGAATTTCCGAAGAATTCGTTCGCTTACACGATCGTTGATCTCTCTTCAAAATCAGAATCAGAAAACGGTGAGAAGAAGGGGAAATGAAAGAGGATACTTACATCGATGACGTCTCGCTCGCACCAAGGGATTCTATCGCCGCCGGTGAAGAAGGAAACAACAGATTCGAAGAAACTTGCGATCTTAGATTCAGAATCCATGAAATCGATCCAAAAACGCCTGAATTATGTTTATCTTAACTTTGAATTCTCTTTAAGTAGCAGCGCGAGAAAGATGAGAGGAAAGGCACAAGGGCAAGTAAGTAATTTCCTTCTTTTGAAACTGTAATAGGACCCTCTGTTTGCAACACAGGGTTCTTCCTATTTCTATACACTGACGAGAATTCGAGAAAGGTTATGAATATGAAGACGATGAGTCTCAAATATTGGTCAACAACGAAAACGAGAGAGTTGAATACATGAGTGTGAAGGAATATGTATTTGCTCATTTATACTCGAAACAGGAATACATTTCGGTTTTATACAGGTCACTCATCGCCTGTCGCAAGAGCTGATTGTAATACATCTTCTAGATACTTTTCCGCAGCCGCAAACTGTCTTTTCTTGTCTTCGATTGCTAGTGCAGCTAGAGCTTTGTCCTGTTTAAGAAATGAGAAAGCAGCATACAGTGAATCGGGACTAGCAATGACCAATAACAAAGAGGAGTACCAGAACATATCAGGTTCTTTGAATTTAATGAAAATGAAGTAAGAAGATTACCGGAGGCAAGTCCTGGTAGCTTCTTAGAGTATCAAGAACGGGTTTTGTCATCTTTTCTAATTCCTTCCGGTGCTCTGCCATTTCTACCAGTTCTCTGTGGCTAATCTTAGGAGTATAGCCAACACGGTCGAGTAACATCTGCCCAGAATATACAGAATGAAAGAGGTAAACTCTTATTGTCTGCATAATGCCGACATTTCAAACATTTTTCTGCATCCTACTATGATAATACTTGGCTGGTTAACATCATCATTGCAGTTCTTATATGATCTAGACCTCTAAAATCAAATCATTGAATTACTAGTATGAATATAGTTTTACGGTTACTAATCCTTCCTGTTTCAGCTTGCTCAAAGTTTGTTCTAGTTTTTACATATCTGATTATCAAATACCCCACCAGATCTCCTTTCAGAAAGGTATCAGATTCACATTTTCATTACAACTAAAGAAATATGTAAAACTGAAAGGGTGACTACCTCATAGTCCTTATACTGCTTCATGTATTGTTTCTCCTTTATTGCCATTACTTCCAAATTTGTTTTCCAATTCTCCATCTGTGATTCACAGGGGACTACATCGTCTTCTAGCTGAGCAAGGATTCTGTAAAAGCGCACGCAAATAAAAATGGTATCAGCCTCTTAGCCCAATATGGGAAAGGTTTGATTTGAACACCACAGAGATGAAGTTTAAAATTAACTTTATTTAGGTCTTGGTTACGAATCTTACTTCTTTAAATACGTCAATCTCTGTATCGCTTTCCTTGTAAAATGAAGAAGAACATTGGACTCCTTTTGCGCCTTAGCCCTCTTCTCTTCCACTCCAGTCTTCCTCAGAGAAATGTCTCCCATTGCTACGAGGAAACTGTATACATATCTTCTGCATCAGTTCACCATATTGAAATAGCAACACATCTTATCAAAGAACTAACAGCGAACTCACCTGCTCAGTTCAGTGTCCCTTATGTTCAATAAATTTGCAACATTGGCAAGAACTTGAGCTGAAGAGACCACATTCGATGGTAAGCTCTCTTGTGACATTCCTGCACTCTCCAATATCTCTCTAATCCTAGCCGCTACATAAAAAAAAACACAAGGCCAATAAGCAGAGACAAAAAAGAGAAACTGGGCAGTTTCCCCAAAATCCCAACTTTGTTTCAAATCATGAAGGTAACATAATTAAGACAACAACGGCATAGTAACATATCAGGAACTGATGATACCCAAAACAAGATTCATAATTCGAAGCAGCCAAGCTAGGGGTTTACAAGCAAGTACCTTGAGCACGGTATTCAGAAGCCTTTAGACGAAAATCATTGGCGACAATGGTGGCAGCCTGAGACTTGGCTTGAGAAGCGGTGGCGAGATTATACAAATGGGAGATGCTTCGTTGAGTGTACTCAAAATTCGGGACTTCTCTACCAGCAGATTCGAATTGAGAGGTGAGCCATGCCTTCACTTCCGAGATCCGCGCAGCGTCAGAACCCACCTTAGCTTCGCTTACCACCGCAAAATCACCGGCGACGTCGCTCATCGTATCTCTTCCAATTTGTTAAAAAATTCAAATACCCGGAAAGAATGGCGTCTCGTTTCACACTGTTTCCAATCAAATAAGAAGAAATCGATTCAAATCGAGTGAATCAAGCAGGAAAATTTGAATCTTTTGGGTGATATAGGATCAGATCGCCTTCACCGAATAACCTAAATATTCCAATTTTGGGAAAGAGAGATTTACTTGTGTGTCAGAAGCTCAAAGCGATGCTATTGGCGTATGTCATTTTTTCAAGGGAACCAACAATTAACGAACATATTCAAAATCAGAAAACATTAAACCGGCCTTGGTTCAATGGTCATCTAATCTTTGTACTAATTTTTCTAGACACTTTTCTGCAGCTGCAAACTGTATTTTCTTGTCTTCGATTGCAAGTGCAGTTAGAGCTTTGTCCTGTTTAATACATGAGAAAGCGGCATACTGTAAATCAGGACTAGCAATGACCAATAACAAAGAGGAGATTCATAATGCTGATCAATGGAAAGTTTGATAAAGACTTGGAGAACCAGAGATGTATCAGGTTCTTTGAATTCAATGAAAATGAAGTAAGAAGATTACCGGAGGCAAGTCTTGGTAGCTTCTAAGAGTATCAAGAACGGGTTTTATCCTCTTTTCCAATTCCTTCCGATGCTCAACCAATTCTACCAGTTCTCTATGACTGATCTTAGGAGTGTAGCCAACACGATTGAGTAACATTTGCCCAGAATATACAGAATGAAAGAGGCAAACTCTTATTGCATGCATAATGATGATGTTTCAAACATTTTTTCTGCATAATACTATAATTGTACAAAGCTAGTTAACATCATCACAAAGATGTTTCCCAGTTCACCATTTGTTTCCCAATTCTCTATCTGGGACTACATCACAGAGATGGTATCAGCCTCTTAGCAAAATATGGGAAAGGTTTGATTAGAACACCACAGAGATAAAGTTTAAAATGAACTTTCATTAGGTCTTGGTCAAGAATCTTACTTCTTTAAATACGTCAATCTCTATATCGCTTTCCATGTAAAATAAAGAAGAACATTGGACTCCTTTTGCGCCTTAGCTCTCTTCTCTTCTACTCCAGTCTTCCTCAGAGAAATGTCTCCCATTGCTACGAGGAAACTGTACACATATCTTCTGCATCAGTTCAACATATTTGAAATAGCAACACATATTATCAAAGAACTAACAATAACAAATAACATAAACTTAAACTTAAGAATAACATAAAAGTTTATGTTACTTAATCATCATAGTCTTCATCAACAAATACACCCAAGTCATCTCCACTGCTAATTTAATCAATAAATAGAAAAATCAATAAATTTTACTGTCTATTGGTAATTTTAGAAGTAGTTATCTCCACTTTATCACCACTCAAATCGTGAAAACCATTAACTATATTCTACTAAATCGCAAATGGTTCTTAGCCTAGTGGCAGTGGCAGACGGTAAGTCCACATAAGACAACTTATTTGCACAACCAGGGATCGAGTCCCCCCGCCTACATTATGTAGGAATTTGGCTATTGGGCCAGCAACTTGTGACCCAACATAATTTACCAAAAAAAAAAAATTCTACTAAAATCTACTCAAATATTTTAAATAAACGGATCACTAACGATGTTTGTCGAGATTAACAATAGTTCATGTAGTTTTAAGCATTGCTCATAGTTCCATGTATAGATTATCAATAAAAAAAATTATTAAATAATATAGGTTATGGATTAAGAGTTCTTAAAATTTTGAGAGACTCCTTGTGTTGGTACTCGAATTAAGGTCCATTGCTGAACCAATTTCTCGTTTTCAACAGGTGACTTCGAGAGAACCTGGTTCTTATTTCTTCCTCGCTCTCTCGACTTGATGTCGATTCTCATGAGGCATTGCGTCTCTTCACTTTTCTGTTTATGTGTTTTTCTTAAACCTTGAGATTGTGTGTTCAATCCTGGATATATACAGATCAAAATTGGTCATCAATGATGCAAGAACCTGTGAAATGATTTATAGCTATTCATGTTTAATTTTAAAATAAAATTGGAAGTTTGGACTCTGACGCAACTCTGATATATTTGTGAACTTCTAATACCGGTTTGATGTAAGCCTTGCGACGTCTCTGCGAGGAATACGGGCTTGCGACATAATGGGTGTCGTCGCAGAGCTGTCTCAATTCTGCGATGCTCTTGCAAGACAATCTTCCATAGCAATCTCCGAGTTTTCTTGTAGTGTCAGTAGGTTTTTAGTGTTTTGTCTTTGTTAGTTCTTAGTAAATTAGCAAAATTTTGAGAGTTACCGTAGACTAGGAGTAGCTATTGTGGTAGAAGAAGAAGTTGTGCAGTTTTTTAATGTTAAAACGTGAGGTTCAGTTTTGTGTACGGGGTTTAAACTGTTGTTGCATTGTATTGTTGTTGGTAATTAGTTTCACTGTGAAACGTTGACTAATGGCTCTAATACATTAAAGCCATGGAAGTTCTTAGCTCAATTTATTTTAACTAGGCATAGCGAAAGAGGAGAAAAAGAGGTTGTTACATTGCGTTGTTGTTGGAGGTGGACCAATTGGGGTAGAGTGAGCCTAAAACCAATCTATATATCATCAATATACAAGTAAACAACCAATTCACACAAAGAACACAACCAACCAAAACATATCTTCAAGTTAAAAGTCAAATCTCTAAAGTCTTGTTCTTCTCTTCACAACAATACCAATAAAACGAAATCCAATCACTAAAGACAACATTTGTTACAACGTACCAATCCATTCTCATTGCATTCATTACATCTCTTAAACCCATCTTCTAGTTCCTCAAACACTTTAGTACTACCACCACAATTAGTACACGGCACAAACCTTGCATCCCCACAGCTTTCACAAGCTCCTACAGATTCACAAGTAGGAAAATCTTTCAACATCTCTCCCAATTCGCCGCCATCGTTAAGTAACTTGATCTCCTCAGTTCCACCAATGCAAATACCTCTTATAAACACCTGAGGTAAACAAACCGGTTTCTCTTCGCCGAGTGCAATCTGAAGCTCTTTTCTGTAGTTGGAGTCCATTGAGATGTCGCGTTCTTCTACCGCAACCTGAAACCCTCTCAATATCGATCTAACACAACAGCAATCCTCATAAGTCTTTCGAATTCCTCTGAGACTAGTGAAGTACAATACTATCTTGTTCTTGTTATCTTCTGTTTCAAGCAATCTAGGTTTCTCTTGATCTCCTAAAGTCTGAGAACTTAGTGAACTCGTAGAAACAGAGTCTGCTAAAGTCGATTGATTTGAGTGGCTGCTACTATTTGTGTGGCCATTGCTACTGTTTTTACGAAGTTTTCTAGAAGACAATGCTCTTTTATAAGATGAGATAATATTAGGATCTAAGTCAGAAAGAAACGATTCTTCAGACATATGTTTCCACAGAGGTTGTTTAGGTTTAAAAGGCAATGGACTCCAATCTTCTTCATCTCCAATTTCCAAAATTTCGTAAGATTCATCCAACTTTAACGCAGACCCATTAACAACAACGTCTCGATTCATGATGGGTTTAGAAAAAGAAACCGACTTTACATCGGAACCACGCTTACCGGTATCGAATTCGTCGTCGAGACCGTTCATGAGCTCCCATGTGTTAATCACTGAGTCTGGTGACAATGAGTCGCGTGCCTCCTCTGATTTAGACGTCGTCTTATTATTACTCTTCTCTAAAATGGATATATGAGCCAATGTACCGTCGGAAGCGCCGTCGAGAAGAAGAGAACCGTAAGTGGAAGATGTAAGAGAAACGAAGTGGTGCGTGTCACCTTTTTTAACCGGTGGATGATGAATCGACGGCATTGGAAATGAGAAAGCTTGTTGGACTTTCGTAGATGGGAATTGGGAGTTGAATTTCGTTGCTGGAGGTGAATTTAAAGCCGAAGTTGAAGAATTACAGGAAGAAGATGCAGGTTTAGAAACAGAGGAACCCATAACTTAGAAGAAACAAAGGAAGAACAAATGTAGTTTGAAGACTTTATCTGAGTTTCTTGTACTCTTTTGTTTTGTCGGAGAATATAAAAGAGAAAGCTAGAGAGAGAGAAAACAGGTGGAAAGGAGTTGTCTAGGTCTGTTAGAGGTGGAAGATGGTGAAAACACTAAAGAAGACGATAGTGATGTTGATTCGATGATATCGAATTTTGATTAGATTTTAGATTAAGGAAAGTATCTATTTGATCTTAATATTTAGAGCTAAAATCCATATAATAATAATTTTTAAATCCAAAAGTAAAATTGTCAAAGATCCTTTAAAATAGCATAACTTCAACATTTGAACTAACCGTAAATCCAAATGAAATCGAATGACTGACGGTAAGTCCATTTAAAACAGTGAATTTACATAACCTGCGATCGAGTTTTCCAACTAACATTATATAAAAATTTAGCTATTGGGCCGGCCAATTGTGGTCCATATAATTTGTCGTTGACAAAAAAAAAAATATTCACCATAAATCTAGGAAAAAAAAATAACAAAGCAAAATAATGCTCGTAGCTCAAACTCTAGTCTCAGTTACAAAATTATTTAGAATTGAATTCCGATTTTAGCGACTTAATATATAGTTATCCAATAGAAAAAACCCAGATCTTAGCTCAAACTCTAATCTCAGTTACAAAATTATTTACAATTGAATTCCAATTTTAGCGACTTAATATATAGTTATCCAATAGAAAAAACCCAGATCTCACTTGCAGCACATGCAAAGTAAAAGTTGGAATTATTAAGTTTACAATTCTCTCTCTTTTCCCTGTGCATTGATGGGTTTCTCTTATATGAGAATCATTAACACAAAACTGAAATGCACAAGGAACACTCATTGACGATTCCTTTGGCACTTTGCCTTTTATAAAGAGAAGCACCAAAATAGATTCTTAAAGTAAAAAAGTAAAGATAAAATATCAAGATGGGATAAAGAAGATAATTGAATTCTTTTAAAACCAAAAAAAAAAAGGAAAAGCTTGATAACTTGTCCGTAAAGAAAGACACTCAACCCGCTAAATTTGGCTAGAATATCTTGAGTTCTCACTTTTACTCCACAAAAAAAAAACGAAGAAATTTACTCAAATAGATCATAAGTATTAAAAAATTGTTTAAACAAAGCAAATGTTTCAAAATTACTAAAATAGTTTATTAAATTCGTAATATATTTTTTTGTTTTATATGAGTAAACAATAAAGTAATTACAAAACTGTCATTAATAAAACATGTCATGTCAGCAGTCCGTCTCTTACGAACTCTACTAAACTAATTGAATGTAATGTGAAAGAGTTGATCATATTTTGGTAGAGATGACCAATGATAATGTAGTGTATGGTAAAGTTATATATGATCCATGGTAGAGTTTGTTTTCCTCGTGCAAAATGTAATTTGTTACCCATGGTGATAGTACGATTATATAGTGTATAGTAAAGTTATATATGACTCATGGTAGAGTTCATTTTCCTCGTTCAAAATGTAGTTTGCTATCTTTGGTAGAGTTGATAGTACGATAATATAGTGTATGCTAAAGTTAGATATGACATGGTAAAATTCATTTTCCTCGTTGAAAATGTAGTTTGTTATCCTTGGTAGAGTTGATAGTATGATAATGTTGTGTATGGTAAATTTATAGATGACCCATGGTAGAGTTCATTTTTCTCGTGGAAAATGTAATTTGTTACCTTTGATAGAGTTGATATTACCATAATGTAGTGTATGATAAAATTACAGATGACCCACAAACCCACAAACGCACAAACACTTAAAACAAACTCGACTACACTAACAAAAATTTGTGACGAACTCTATCAATCAAACCCTAATCAATCTTGCTTGAACTATACCTAAGTAAACTCAGATCCGGGATAATCTCTACCATACTACGACATTACAGAGAAACCCACAAACACACAAGAAATTTGCCAATGACATAAACTCATTTCAAAATCATTTCGAAATCTAATACACTCAAAATCGAGAGAAATTGAGAGAAGAAGAACGAAAGTTATCCTTACACTGTTACTCCCAAAAAATGATTTAGCGATAAGATTAAAAAGAGAAGAAGATATAAAATAAATGAGAGAGAAGAACTTATTTACCTTCAACAATCAATAAATCTGGGTTTGAACGGTTCATAATGAAACAGAAGAAGAAATGGTGAGAGGAAGATGAAACAAGAGGAAGAACAAAGAAGAGGAAACGAAAATGAAGAAGATGAACGGTATCGCGAGGAAGAAGAAAGAAGAGAATAAGAAAATAAGATTTTTTTTCAAAACCTCAAAAGGGTACACATGGTAATTGCACAATTCCTTTTTTTTTTTTTTTTCAAAACCAAACTATTCTAATACTAATAATATTTACTTCCAGACAAATAGGAAATTGTTTCTGACACAACCCATTGTATAACAGTTCAGAGTTGTCTACACAATCATATCAGTTGAAGTTATGAATAGTATCTCCAGAGATGATCTGCAATTAAGTTTTACTCTTGCAAAATTTGGAGCATCAGATTCGAAATCCACATATCTGATCACACTTTGAAAGTAGTTGAATTTTGGAAATAAGAATCATAACATAAACATCAATTTAGACGACACGTTGTTCTCTCAAATCACCATAAACATACACAAACAAATCGAAGAACATTTCATACATACATATCTCCTCTAAAAACCCAAACTCTACAATTTGTTTGGGTTTGAAGATGATTCTCACCGGAAAAAATGCTGAAAATCGAGGAGTAGAAGGTGAAAAAATGTAGAATCTCTCTC